>CAHIKZ030004626.1:1717500-1760000 GCA_903632075.3 Acanthosepion pharaonis | reverse complement strand
ACACAAAGCAGCAGATCTGGAGAAGAAGCTGTTCGAGTGGAACTTACCATACGAAGGAAATGACGATGATTCATCCAGATGTACGTGGAATGGTGGCTTCCAGTTGCAAAGTTCATGGCTGGTGGAAACAAGGAAATATAGTTTGCCATGGAAGTACTGAGAGGCTTGCGGTGTTTTGTCTATGGGAAAAGGGTTGTAGCATGGAAAAATCCATCACTCACAAGGCCAATTAGATGATTTTGAACAGGCAAGTGAGGACTGGACGGCTCCAGCACAGAACTGGCATTTGTAAAGATGGAGTACCGCAGGTGGGAATCAGATACTTACTGAGGCGGTAAAATGAACGGGGCTTTTTTCCAGCATCATTATACATAAATCGTATATATCTGTCTATATTTCTGAGATGAGGTATTATGTACACTATTTACATTATACGGACTATTGTCCTCATCTTTGTTGCCATATTTATTACAACGTTTCGGCTCTTCAGTATCTGTCTATATTTCTGAGATGAGGTATTATGTACACTATTTATATGACTCGGGCTATTGTCCTCATCTTTGTCGCCATTACAGTGTTTCGGCCGTTGTACACTCCGGCTTTCTTCAGGTGGTTGGAATGTCGAACTGAACCCTTTATTTCGCTTACTGGAGTAGACTGTTGTAGTTCCACAAGCCATGTTTAATGGATGCCAGTTGTCAGTTTTCTCCTGTTAATTCCCCTCTGAAAGTTCTCCACTGCCTCAACCGGGTATTGAACTCAAACTCTTATGGTCCTGTCACTGGATCTAACTAACGCCTTTATCCACTGTGCCATGTGTCCTTGAACTAGAAAAGTCTACCCCAGTGAGCGAAATAAAGGGTTCAGTTCGACATTCCAACCACCTGAAGAAGGCCGGAGAGTACAACAGCCGAAACGTTGTAATAAATCGTTTGTATATATATATATATATATATATATATATATATATAGTATAGAACTATTTTTCGTATCAAATATATATATATTTTTTCGTATATATATATATATATATATATATATATATATATATATATATATAGTAATATTTTACTAGACTGATTTTTGTCATCCATTCGTAAAGATGTTTTACCTCCACACCATATTAATTCCATTGTGTATAAATTTGAGTGTAGTTGTGGATATGACTACATAGGTAGAACATCTCAACGTTCGAATTTCAGAATTAAACAACATTTACCCCCGAATTTTGAATTTGGGCGCTAATGGTAGTCAGCTGGTGAATACATCCGGGTCTTCCATAGCACAGCATGCTATAAACAGTAGGGAATGTGTGTATGGTTTGCGTGTCGACCGTTTTAACGTTCTGTCTCGGTCGCACTCAATATTTCATCTTAAAGCATTGGAGTCCATTTACATTAGATCTCGTAAGCCTTCTCTCTGCAAACAGAGAGATTGCTTGTTGGGTTTCAATGTGATTGGACTCTGGTGGTTTTTTTTCTTGCCTCATTCCCTCATTTCATCCTTTTAGTCCTCTAAGATATACCCAGAAAATAAACTTGATAAGATCTGGCTCGAAACCGGTCGTGTTAGTTTTTAGTTAAAATGCCATCAAAAACTTATTTATTCCTTTCTGTTATAAAATTCTGTACCATTAAGAATCAGTTCATATATATATATATATATATATATATATATATATATATATATATATATATATATATATATATATATATGAGTTCCATTGAGGTCTGGGGTAAGCTTGTCGCAATAGACGTTCAAACAAGAAGACTTCTTGAGAGAACACCTGTTTATCAAGGTAAATGATAATTCAAGATCTTTGGTTCTGTGTAAGGAATTTTATTTATTATGGTATAGTTTACTGGTTTACTATCGTTTTATTGTTGTAGCAAAGTGAATGAACTTACCAAAACAATAATGAAAAGATCATCATTTCAAGAAATAAAGGTAATACAATGGAAAATTAGGCTGGCTAATTTAATGTGCTATCAATCCTTGTTATGATTTTTAATGTTGAATTACATGACTCCAAACAATATTTACTAAATTCAATCAATGAGATTTGTTTTGTTTTAAAAAACAAACTTAACTGGGAAGCAAGAAGCTGAAATAGAGTTCTACAAGTGAGAAGTCCTAGAAAAAAGAAATTGTTAACATAAAATACTTACGGTTACGTCTTTTGCTATTTCAACTGTAGCACAATGAGATCTTGTCACGAATCTAGTACTGCGCTTAAATTCATAGAATCTAGGTACCATAGAGAAAAGTTCCTCAAAACAATTACGATAAAAGTATTTATTGAGAAGACACAGGGAAGCTATCTTACGGCGGTGGGAAAGTGACTGAAGCCGAGATGTCAGGTCAAGACCAATGACATTGCAGATTCTTCTTTGGATTTTATCAAGGATCTCTGAATATATAGCGGGAGCAACAAACGATATTTGGCAGCAATATTCAAAGCATGGACAAATGGTAGTCCTATAAATATGTAAGTTCATTTTGGGTAAGCATTATTAAGGGATTCTTCGAAAACTGGGTAAAGTACAATAAATTAAACACATACCTTATCGGTTGAAGGTAATAAATCTTATTTAGATTAATTTGTCTAGACATACCATTTTTTAATCGATTTCAGCCCACTCAGTAAAGCCACTAATGCACAAGGGATTACTGCGTGTGGAAGAATTAAGAACAGAAACATTAGTAATGAACGGGAAGGAAGAAAAAACGCAACGAGGAGGACAGAGGATAGCGATTGACATTGCATTTAATTTTTTGGAGATTAAAGACGGCTGAAAAGAATGGGACCGGAAAGGAGTTCCTCAGGCAAGAAGTGCGAGAAAAGAAACTGTTATCGTGGAACTTACGGTTATATCTCGCCAAACCAACTGCAGATTGATGAGACCTCGCCGCCAATCTGGTACTGCGCTTAAATTCAAAAAGTCTCGGTAACATGGCGAAGCGCCCATCCGAACAATTAAAAAAAATCACACGGAGGCAACATTACGGCGGTGGGCAAGTGACTGAAGCCGAATCACCAGATCATGACCAATAATATTGCTGATTCTTCTTTGGATTTTATCAAGAAGCTCAAGGTCAATAACAAGAGCAACGGGCCATATGTAGAAACATTATTCTAAGTATGGGTGAATGGTAGACTGATAGATATGTATGATAAGTTCTAGAGAGAAAAATTGTCTCGAATGACACAGTGAATCAACTTTCTTAGCAGCTAACTAAGCAATGAATTTAATATAGTCTTTCCATTTAATTTCAGCTTAGAACGTTAGCTTGTGAAGGAACGACGAAGCCTTTTCTTGGAGGTTAGCATCAGCCATGCTGATTGAAGGCAGGGAGGAGTCTCTCAGAGGATTAATGGAGAGAATTTTAGTTTTGGAGGAGTTAAAATTAACAAGCCATCTTTTGGTCCAGTTAACAACAGAATTCACGTTATTTTGGACATCGGCAGCCATTTTGATCTTTTTGAACATATGATCGGATTTACATGGGTCCCATTTTGGAGTGGTCTGAACCATCTGTATGGGATGGTGTAGGTGTACTGCCTCCTTCTCTGATAGTACAATAAAATCAAGAGAAGAAACTTAAATGAAGATTTCATTTGGTTGATTTTGCTTAACGCCATATCAACACCTCTATGCGATATTTAATGTTGAAATCTAAATATTTTGAACGTAATGATATGGCACAACTAAATATATACTATAAAATATGTATTGTTGGTCATTTTACTATAAAATGTATTGTTGTTAATTTTACAATAAAATATATTTTTGGTAATTCTACTATAAAATGTATTGTTGGTAATTTTACTATAAAATGTATTGTTGGTCATTTTACTATAAAAATGTATTGTTGGTCATTTTACTATAAAATGTATTGTTGGTCATTTTACTATAAAATGTATTGTTGGTCATTTTACTATAAAAATGTATTGTTGGTCATTTTACTATAAAATGTATTGTTGGTAATTTTACTATAAAAATGCATTGTTGGTAATTTTACTATAAAATGCATTGTTGGTCATTTTACTAAAAAAATGTATTGTTGGTCATTTTACTATAAAATGTATTGTTGGTCATTTTACTATAAAAATGTATTGTTGGTCATTTTACTATAAAATGTATTGTTGGTCATTTTCCTATAAAAATGTATTGTTGGTCATTTTACTATAAAAATGTATTGTTAGTCATTTTATTATCAAATGTATTGTTGGTCATTTTACTATAAATAGGTATTGTTGGTAATTTTTATATAAAAAATATTTTTATATTTTTATAGTTTTGATTTTTGTTGAGAGTTCACTATTTTCCCATAGTTAGGACCCTATTATATGATACCACCCAGGTCAGGGCGGATCGAGGAAAAACAGCAATTAAGAGGTGGTTACACGCTCCTCAAAACCTCCAACTTCCCGAACAGAAGCCTTGCTGCCGGATGTACTTTATCGTCAAACCCAGGAATACGAAGATTTCACAAGGGACAAAAGCTGTAGAATATGCTGATCGAAAAATTGACAAACAAGAAGTGTATATTATGAGGATATTTAAGATAGATATCAGTTGACGCTGGACTTGAAGAGGCCAAGGGAGCATCCTCTCGGGAGTTTATTCGACAAAATTTATTGTTGGTCATTTTACTATAAAAGAATTTTTTAGTTGCTTGGATGTTTTTGTTTAGCGGCATATCAACCTCTACGTGTTATTTAATTCTGAAATCTAAATATTTTGTACGCAATTTCATTTTATTTATTTATTTTGCGATGATTTTTTTTTTTTTTTAGATAAATGTCATTAAGTCATAGCTGGTGTGGAGAATACGTGGATTCATGCCTTTCCTAAGGGTATTTGCTCTAAATGAATATAAAGAACCCTACTAAAATTGAAACTCGGCCCTCCGATTAACAACCCCGGGCCATTATCCATTAAACCACCAAGATTACAGGTATTCCCAAGAAGTTACTCATCTAGGTACTCGACGTTGCTTAACTTCGGTGATCGTACAGAGACCAATGTTTCTACGTGATGTAGTCGTAAGACTGGGAAACACGAAGGGAATGGGGATGATTTTTCACCGTGAACATGACATGCCGGATCGTGGCTTTGAAGGTCTAGCATAGCTGTGAAAGTCTGACCAAGGAATGTAACTTGTTAGAATCTTTGCTATACTAATAGAAACAGAGTAGTGAGAGACTAGCAATGTTTTGTTTTTGAGATAACGGGTTGCTGGGTGGGAAATAACTCATCGCCAACAAGGCCACGTAAGCACGTTTCTACCCTGTCAAAGCTGAGAATTGAGGACTAAAAAGCAACGGCCCAGATATGTGTTCTATAGGAATATGACAACAATGCTCTATTTTTGGTCTGATCTGACTCTTGTGAAGATAGAGCATAGCAGCAAGAATTAGATATTTTCTGGATCGATACAAGGAACTTCTTTAAATCTTTCTTTAAGTAAATATAAATCTGAGTGGTCCAACGATGTAAAACTGGCAGATGCTCTCGAAAATGACCTCCAATTGATGATTAACTGGGGCAAGGAATGGCTTGTAAATTTTAACGCCTCCCAGGCAAAACCGCTTTCATTTAATCACCATAAAGAACCTTTTCTGTCTTCCATCACCATAGCTGATGCTAACCTCAAGAAGGGCAACACTTTTCGCCTTCTTGAGCTGACTTTTTCCACTCACATGAAGTGGAGTAGTTATATCGAATCAATCGCCAGTTCTCCTGCTAGGAAAGTGGATTCTAAGTGTAGTGGCGGACAATTTTTCTTGTTAGAATCCATCTTACAGATTTATAAATCTACCATATTACGTGACTTCCCCGTTTTTCTACAAATATTTTCATGGCAATTGTTCTGATGACCTTCTCTCCTTGATTCCTCGACTGCATGAATTAAAGCGTGCTACTAGATTGGGAACTCGGTCTCATTGTTTTACTGTTGAACTAGCTGGCTAGTTCTCTTTCACTCCTAGTAAGCCTCTTACGCTAGTGGCATTATCGCCTTGCGTGGGGTGAAATGGTTAAAAGTTTTCGAATAGAGCTATATATATATATATATATATATATATTATAAATGCCCTTCGGTTTTAGTTCCCCCGCCCCATTTCCCATTTCTCCCTCACCCCTTTTTCTTTTCTTTTCCTCTCGCTCTCTCATCTTTAAGATTATATCGTCTATTGTGTGTGTATGTCACCACAAAATGTATCCTTTCCGGTTACATCTTTAATGTATTAGACGTTTATTTCTCTCACTTAGACCGTCTTTGGCTCCCCTCTTTAAAACTTCTCTCTGTTAAATTTTAATCCCCCCCTTCATCTTTAGACCTTCCTGTTCTTCTGTTCTTCTCTCGTCTGTTACCCCTCTCTATAGCTTTCATTTAGTCTAACATTCGTCCCACACTCTCACACATATACTCTCACTAAATTTTATTTTTTATTCCCGGTGTTGTTTTTTCTGTTTTCTTTTTGAATTTGTAGGTCTGATGATTTGGATCGTATTTACGATTCCAATGGAATAAATTATGACCATGGAATATTAGTGTTTAAGCCTTTTTATTATATATATATATATATATATATATATATATATATATATATGTGTGTGTGTGTGTGTGTGTGTGTGTGTGTGTGTGTGTGTGTGTGTGTGTGTGTTACTTTAAAAATCAGGCGATTTTTATCTATTAACCTCCCAACGCTTTATTATTTAAAAAATATAATGAACGCTATATTTAAAAAAAAAAGAAAGAAACATTTTGAACAAGAAATCCGAAATCATGAGTACATGCATGCATACGAAAAATTCATCTTAAGTACATATGAGGTTGGATAAAAATATACGTTTCAATTACACCCTCACCGATACGTTTATAATACCCTTGCTTTTTCTTCTTCTTCTTCTTCTTCTTCTTCTTCTTCTTCTTCTTCTTCTTCTTCTTCTTTCTATCACACTCAACGTCGTGCGGTTGTTTTTTTTTTTAAACCATATAGCGATCATCAGATTTTTTTTAAACAAAGCGTCTGAGGATACCGTAATGTTGAAACCAAGGCAACGGATTCAACTGATCCCTTAATTTCGAAAAGTTAAAAGCTCTACATGTTATTTTTTATTTTATTTTTTTATCACGCGTCTATCCAGCACTTTTTAATACTACTGTTTCCTGGTCTGATTCAACCCTGATTCAGTCCTCCATCTTAAGCTTTTTCATCTATGAGGAAATTGTCCAGCATTCGTTGGATAGAGGACTATTACATAACAGTTCAACACCCTTTTGTTTGTTATTAATGAAATTTTCATGTTTCTTTATACTTTGCTTAGCTTTTGGAAGACATATTTCACAATTCCAATGCACATCCTGATTTCTGTTGCATTTTCCATCATCTGTTAAAATGCTTCCTCAATATTTAAATGTTTGTATTCGTTTGATTTTGACACCGCCATTTTGTAGTTCGCATGTTGGACTGTCCTTTTTGCTGAAACTCATATATTCGGACTACTTACAATTGATGTTTAATCCTTTCTTCTCGTTTTCCTTCACAATCTTCTCTGGGAGTGTCTACAGTTTCATTTTTGTATGTGTTAATAACACTTTGTTAACTGCATATCTTAAGATTGTGTCCATTAATAATAAATTCTGGTAGGACTTATAATTCTCCCATGATCTTCTTACTGTAATGGTTGACTTACGCCCCTTTCTATTTTTTGGGTGTTTACTGAATTCATTTTCTATGTAGGTGGCTCTGTATTGTTCAGATATTATTTGCAATTAAATCAAGCTTTCCCAAGAGAGAGATTTGAAAGAAACTAAAGCGTTATTGTCCTAGGTAGGCTTTTGTTGTTAATATTAAATGGCTGGGTATTATCTAGATAAACCTTTCGTAGTATACTAACGAAAGGGTCTTGTGAAATGATACAAGAAAAAAATTAAATGTACGACGTATTAAAAATATCTTCAAATTTTTATATCGGCTGATTTTATTTAATATAAAAAAAGTAAGTTAATCAGTTAGAAAAAATATCGCGTAGCTTCGGAGAATAGAATAAACACAAAAGTGTGGGGTTAATACTTATACGGAAAATGGCCGGCCATATTGCCAGCGTACTTTGTTTTCTATTATTTGATTGGAGGAAAAAGAACGATGAAAAAAAAAGCCTGATGCCCACTCACACCAAATCTGTCTCCCGGAAAAGAAAAAAAGAATTCTCCCTTTTGGGTTGGGCTGAAAGGTCTTTTGCAGTTTGCAAAATTCTTACCAGCCACTATACTAAACGACGCTACCCGACACCTACACAATATTCATCCATCTTCCGTCGAGTTACTTTCTTTTTTCTTCTCTTTATCCTGCTGTCTCTAATATTTACTTTAAGTTGGTGTTTGAAGCAGCTAATCAACTGATTGAAAGATAGACATTTCAGTAATCTTGGATCTTCGTGTCCACAAAAATTGGAACATCAAAAGGACGGTTTTTCCTTTGACACTTTTATTTTAACTACCCTCACTCATTGGCAATGTTAATTGTTTTAAAAAGCGATGTTGTAATTGTAATAAAACCTCAATATATGATGAAGTCAATTTATACATTTTTTTCCATCTTGAAAATTTACGACAAAAATATTAAATACTATTTATTTATTAGATTGTCTATTTCTAAGAATTATTTTATATTTTCAACATTCGAAAAACTAATCCAGTTGTATTAAAACTAGTGCAATGCAATATTTAAAACTTACTAATTTATGAAGAAATAAATATGAAAGCATTTTTATTCATAAATTTATAAAATTTTTAATAAATTATTAAAATATGTGAATCATTATTATTTACCATATTATAATGTTCAAATTCATTGGCAATCAGCCGATGTTTTGCTAACCATTCCAATAAATAAAGTAATAATAGTAATAAATAGTGTTTATTATTTTTGTTGTCAATTCTTAAGAATAAAGAAAATTGTATAACATCACTTTCATATGTTTAGGTTTTATTGAAATTTTAATCATTGCTTTTTAAAACAAAACATATCGCCGATGAGTGAAAGTAATTAATACTAATAGTGGTGCCAAAGAAAAAAACGTTTTTTTGTTTTTTAACTTTCTCAGTTTAATTTGTATTGCACAATATTCGATCGAAAACACAGATCCCCAATAAGCAAATACAGGTGATTCCATTTTGAATAAGTAGATCACGTGATAGTAAAGAAAATATATATATGGGAATTAGCGTGACGTCTAATTGATAATCATTTCTATTTTATCCTCTATTACTATACGGATCACTCTTTCAACACTAGCCTCTATCTCTATACTATTCACTATACTATTTCTTTCTACTGATCACTATAAGGATCACTATTCTGTGGTTACTTTTCGAGCGAGTATTATCGAGCAAGTAATATTAGTGCGAATGATATTTGAAGGTGTCTGACACCAGTATTGTTCAACGGCGTTAATATAGTTGTATCTGCGATTACAAAGTCTCTCCTACAACGAGCATTACAAAAGTGGCAACGAGTGTTCGTTGACATCACAAAAACTTCCTAGAAATTTAAATTTTTGTACTTGCTTGATATGGTATTTCCAATTCCTAGTTTGTATCTTGGACCGTTAAAATGGTTGACAACTATACATTCTCTCTTCTTACAATTGATGTTTAGTCCTCACCATTCACTTTCCTTTACTAGCTTCTATAGTTTTACTATCAACATTGCGTCATCTGTTTTTAACGCATTTAGCAGTCATTAGCTATAGCATAGCGAAATAAATAAAAATTGCTAATGATGTAATTTGATATTACTTGTGTATTTTTAACGTATTAACAGTTTATAGCTTATGGCATAACATCGTGGAATCCATGACCCATCAGGTTCATAGAAGCGCCAGATGCATTGCAGCCGAAGTAGAAGTAGCGTTTCTTGACCAAGATAGACTGCAGTGGCACTGAGGTTGGTTTTCCAAATATTTTATACCTTAATTTTCTGTACTGTTTTGTTTTTTGAAAATTGTATTTAGAGCTTTTTCATTCACTTAACCATTTTTGGATAGATATTGTCCCGTGTCAAAAGTCTGATTTTTTTTTTTAATAGGCAGTTGTAGCATTTTATCAGTTCGTACAAAACGATTCTTAAAATTATAAAAGCTTAGCGAACCGGTTGTAGGATTAACCGAAAATAATTTTATATATTAATAGCCAATGGTGCGCATGCCTAATGAAAGTCTTATAGATACACCCCTACCGTTTTTAAGTTAAAAATGCGACAGTTCTTCTAGTCATAAATTCGAAATTGAATGTGAGTGGATGTGCAGGTCTGTCCTGATGGTGTGTCGCCTTGACGTGGTAGGTAATTGTTGAAACTTGACTAATGCATGGAATAATAATGCAACACAAAATGTACTTAGAACAAAATGTGTTGAAACAAGAAAGTGTACACAATATTTACATATAGTCTTTTGTATATTCCTGGTAAGACCGTTCCTGGAGAATGTGTTGACTGAGTCGCAGTCGGGCAGAGTCTCTGGATTGAATCTCTTGATTCCTCTTCTTCTCTTCCCGGTACTCTTACAACAGTAATTCAACGACCCCCCGAGCTACGTGGACGGGGGCTTCGGCCCTTAGCAGGTCCAACCAAGGTCTGTTGGTAGGAGCCAGACGAAAGATACACCCTGATTCCCCAGGTTGGGGGTTGTGCAGTAGGCTAACAACCCACTCACTTAAAAACTAACTTGTTACAGAAACTACAACGATATCATCAAACAACGACATGGCCGAGGAAGAGTCCTCCAAAATGGAGCGTATGACAACGTAGGTTAAATAAAAGTTTCAGTTCGAAATTCCCTGACGGGTACCCGGATCGACAGACACCTGAAGAAAGCCGGGGGGTGCACAACAACTGAAACGTTGTTATAATAACAAAGATGAGGGCATAAGTCCGAATGTAATTAATTGCCATCCTAGAAAGTCATACTGTGATTATGATTTAATTTAATAGAATTTCTTATATATAGGTTAGACTTTGATCTATGGTCAAGCCTTTTAAATTTTTGATGCACACCCCTTTTAGAAGTTTTATCTGAAGCTATAAATATTTGTTCACATGTGAAAATAAAAAAAAACTAGCATATATTTACACATTTGTCCGTTGCCAGTTTCAAGTGAAAATATAAATTGCAGATTTCACACATATGACTGTCGTCTGCCATACAAAAAGAAGAAGCGGGTTGAAATAACAAGAACAAAGAAACAGGAAGAAATATTAGAAAAATATAAATGAAGAAAGACAGAAAACAGGAAAAGGATATTGGGGGAAGAATGGTAAAGGGAACAGAAAAAGGATTTTTTTACGGTTTATCAACCGTTTGCTGGTTATTTAAAACCAGAAATGATTTTAGAATGTAAGTTTTTTGTTTTTTTTGTTTTTTTCTTTAGATAATGATGTTTTTTTACTGGCAAAAGTTCTATTAATTATCCCATGGCTATAGATGGCGGGTTCATACCTTTTCTTAATGGTACTTGACTATAAGTGAATATAAGAAACTAGATGTGAATTCGAACTCGGTTTTCCGACTTTGAATTCTGAGCTGTTCTCGGTTTTACACAATCCGTACATTCAAGCTTACAGCACCTGTGGTATGTCCAAGCGGGAAGCCATCTAGTTACGGCTCAGTCTCGACGTTATTTAATTTTGGTTATCGTACGAACACCGATGTTTCAATGTGATATGGCCGTAAGCTGAAAAGGGCTGAGAAAGACAGGCTTCAGGGAAAGAAAGAAAGGAAGAAGGCAAGAAAGTCTACGTGAATGAAAGAAAGATAGAAAGAAAGAAGGCAATAAAGTTTTCGAGAAAGAAAGAAAGAAAGAAAGAAGGTAAGAAAGTCTACGAGAAAGAAAGAAAGGAAGTTTACGAGAAAGAAAGAAAGGAAGTTTACGAGAAAGAAAGATAGATACAAAGAAAGAAGGCAAGAAAGTCTACAAGAAAGAAAGAAAGAAAGAAAGAAAGAAGGTAAAAAAGCAAGAACGTCTACGAGAATGAAAGTAAGATAGAAAGAAAGAAAGTCAGAAAGCAAGACGGCGAGAATGAAAGAAAGATAGAAGGCAAGAAAGATTACGAAAAGAAAGAAAGAATATGGGAAAGAAAGAAAGAATATGAGAAGCAAAGAAAGAAAGAAGGCAAGAAAGTTTACGGGAAATAAATAAAGAAAGAAAGAAGGAAAGAAGGAAAGGAAGGAAAGAAGAAAGAAAGAAATAAAACTATGAGACAGAAAGAAGGCAAGAAAAACTGCGAGAAAGAAAGCAAGAAGGCGATAAGGAGACGAAATTACAGAAAATGATAGAAAGAAGGCAATAAAAAAAAAAAAACAAAGCTAAAATATTAAAATCGGTGACAGGCAACAAAGAGAAATGGCTGAAGTACCTAGATACAAGAAAATAAAAGAAAATGGAAAACGGAAATAAGGAGGACATGGTTAAACTTGAAGCGGAATGGTAGAGAGGAAGAGTTTTAAGGAAAACGCCCTTACATTCCATCACTCTTAGTAGTGCATCAGAATATAATGCACATGCCAGAACTATATTTAACGTGTTTGTTGTTCATTCCCTAGGCTCTGGTATTATCACACTTGATTCTGTTATCTACGTCATTGTTTTTGTTTTGAATGCCTTTATTCCTCGAGTAAAATCATCACCGCTTCGGCACATCATGACCCAAGTTTTTTCCTTGCCTGTATTTGCTGACAATTCGAGACAAAGCTTATAAAAAATTCTTAAAGTAGAATTATACTACAATGACTGCCAACTTTGCAATCCGTCGTGCCTCTTTCGTTTACTTCTCCATTTTCTTCATGCGCCGTGACACTTCAGGACATAGGCGATCATGGCTCTCCACAATTTCCTTTCCTTAGTAACTCTTAATAAATTTTGTCTTTTTGCTATTTCTCCTAAACCTATATTAAGTTGTTATAGAAATGCTCAAACCTCAAAAATGCCCACCTAAAAAAAAAAATAAAACGTTTTCAGCAAGATAATCCAAAAGTGTCTCCGCGTCCTTGTGGGTGATGGATTATTTTCCATCCTACAACCTCTTTCCCACAAACAAAACCTTGTAATCCTATCGCTGCTCTATCGCTATTCGTATGGGAAATGTTCAGCTGAACTTCTATATGCCTTGTCCTTTCAAGACGTAGCCGATCATAGCTCTCCACAATTTCATGTCCTTAGTAACTCTTAATAAATTTTGTCTTTTTACTATTTCTCCTAAAGCTATTATAGAAATGATCTTACCTCAAAAATGCCTACCTGAAAAAATGTTTTCTGCAAGACATAGTCCAAAAGTGTCTTCGCGTCCTTGTGGGTGTTGGATTATTTTCCATCCTACAACCTCTTTCTCACAAACGAAACGTTGCAATCCTATCGCTATTGGCATAGGGAAGTGTTCTGATGAACTTCTATGTGCTGTCTCCCTTCAAGACGTAGCTGATCATGACTCTCCACAATTTCCTGTCCTTCCTAGCTCTTAATAAATTTTGTCGTTTTGCCATTTCTCATAATCCTTGCTCCAGCCATCCATTTATTGAAGATCGCTAAGAATGTTATGAGTAGTTTTCCTTTGTCTCTCTTACATTCAATCTCGTAGATTATTGCCCGTGTTGTAAAGTTAATCCCCATTAAGACCCCACTATTATGACTTTTACTCGGAGATAAATAGACTTCTCTAATATGTAACGCACACCTTACGCTGCCTCTCTCTCTTTTTTTGATCATTTCACCCCAGGCAAGGCAATAATGCCACAAGGACGTAAGTGATTACTAGGAGTAAAAGCAAATGAGAATACTTCAGTCAGGAGCAATGAGGAAAGGATAATACAGGAACAGGGTTTTTGAAAAAAAGAGACAAGATGGCGACTGAAGTTACATTTAAAATTTTGAAGATTGTAGGTGTTAAGGGATCAAGAAAACCGGAAGTGAGTTCCACAGATGAGAAGTACGAATGTTGTGATTGAATGTTCCTCACTCAATATCGCCTATGTGGACTGATTATATCAGTAGCTATGTATAGTGAGCATAGGTTATACCTGGGAGCTTGCTTTGGCAATTAGAGATTCGTCTCCAGCTGTGCTGGGCGAACTCACTGCCTTTGGGCAGAGAAAAACCCAGAAGAGGCTATGCCTACGGGCAAAGTCGCGTCTGAGGTGGTAGACAGCTACCCAACCCCTTTTTATACGGTGTCTACGGGAATTTTTGCCCGAGCCTACGCTTTGTGTCACATCCTGCCTCGCTGGGATGTAAGGTAAATAATCTTGCTTCAGCAATTGGTTGGAGATTCGTCTCCAGCTGTGCTGGTCGAACCTTCTCCCTTCGGGCAGAGAGGAACCCAGAGGAGCCTATGTCGAAGGGCAAAGTCTCGTCTGGGGTAGTAGGCAACTGCCCGGCCCCCTGTATACGGGGTCTACGGGGAATTTTTGTCCGAGCCCGTAGGCTCGGACACCCCACGTTAAATTCGGCCTTGTGGCATATCTGACCGTGTGGGGTGTTTAGTAAATAACCTTGCTTCGGGAATTAGTTGGAGATTCGTCTCCAGCTGTGGTGGTCAAACTCTCTGCCTTCGGGCTGAGAGGAACCCAGAGGAGGCTATGCCGAAGTGCAGAGTCTCGCCTGGAGTGGTAGACTCAATCCCTTTTTATACAGGGTCTATGGGGAATTTTTGACCGAGCCTAAGGGCTCAGTTTTGCCCTACATTTAAAAAAGGCCTTGTGTCACATCCTGCCTTGCGGGGAGGTAAGATAAATAACCTTGCTTCAGCAATTAGTTGGAGATTCGTCTCAAGTTGTGCTGGTCGAACTCTCTTCCTTCGGGCAGAGAGAAGCCCAGAGGAGGCCATGCCGAAGTGCAGAGTCTCGTCTGGAAAAGTAGACAGATACCAGACCCATTTTTATGCTGGGGTCTACGGGGAATTTTGCCCGAGCCTACGGGTTCGGTTTTGCCCCGCATAAAAATGGCCTTGTGCCACATCATTCCTCGGGAATTAGTCTAGATTTGGAGATTCGTCTCTAGCCTTTCTGGTCAAACTCTCTGCCTCCGGGCAGAGAGGATGCCCAGACGAGCCTATGTCGAAGGGCACAGTCTCATCTCGAGAAACAGCTACCCGACACCGTTTTATACGGGGAATTTTTGGCTGAGCACACAGGCTCGGATACCCCACATTAAATTTGGCCTAGTGCCACATCCGACCGCGTTGGGTGGTTGGTAGATATCCTTGCTTCGAGAATTACCAGCCTGCCACCTGAATCCCCGTCTTTCAGTAGTGTATTCTCTTTTACAATAAACATCTCTTCTTTCACTTACGTGCCTGTTGCTGTTCCTTCACTTGACAACCACCTAAGTCTGTGTGTAACCACTTAAAGGATACAGCAGAATAGAAATAGTGGTTGCATCTAGCTAGTTCAACAATAAAACAGTGAGACCTAGTTGCTAAATCTAGTAGCACTCTTAAATCCATCTAGTCGATGCACTAGGGAAAAGAGCTCATCAGAAGAATTGCCATGAATATATTTGTAGAAAAGACAGAGAGAAGCCACGTTACGTCGATGAGAAAGTGACTGAAGTCGAAATTCCAGGTCAGAATCGATTAAATTACAGGCCCTTTGAAATTTGTCAATCGCGAGGCACTTATTAAGAGCACCGGATTAGATCTGGCAGAATTATTAAATGCACGAACGAATGGTAGATTTATAAATGGGCAAGATGGATTCCGATGGGAAAAATTGATACAATGAACCAAGTTTCTATGCAGTAGACGTAGGAACTGATTGCGATATAGGCGTTCCTCTTCATGTCAGTGGAAAACATGAGCCGAAGAAGGCGAAGAGTGTTGCTATCCTGGAGGTTAGCATCAGTTATACGGGCGGCAAGCAGAAATGGTTCTCTGTGGAAATTAAATGAAAGAGGTTTTGTTTTGGAGGAGTTTTTGCTGAAAACCATACAGAAATTTAATTGGATTGTATAGTAAGAGATGGCAGATATTTTGACACGGAAATCCAAAGGTGTATAGTAATAACGAAAGATAACTTTCAGTAACTAAGCTAAGTATTAAGAAATAGGAAAATATTCTTAGAATGTTATGAAATGAACTCTACTCTTCTAAAATTCTTTAGCGACACCATGGGTCAAAAGAAAATAAGTGTAAAGGGAAGTGGTGAATTTTTAGCGGCCTGGAACGGATGGGAAATCTTTCCATTAATTTCAATGGAGAAAATTGATTTGAGATACGAATCGTTATGGCTGTGTAGTCTTCGCACAGATGAAGACATATAGCGATAGAGATGTGGTTCTACAGAAGGATGTTGCGAGTACTTTAGGCGAAATATATTAATAACAAGAAAGTAATCTCTGACATATATAATAAGGAAAGAGGGCTTGGAAAAGCTAACACTTACAGGACACACTGATGAAAAAAAGGAAATGACGGGTGACATATTGTACGTGTTTGTGTGAATGTTTGACAGAACAGACAAATGGCGATAAAGGTAAAAGGTTATATAAAAAAGAAAAGACAAGAAGCTGTGAAGAACTCACATCCTGAAACGACTGATTGAGTGATTTGTTTTTTTACGGCTTATCAACCTTTTGAAGGTTATTTAAAGCAAATTTTTATTTTAATTAATTTTTTTTTTTTTTTGTTAGTGAATATTGCATTAAAAATTCTTTTGAAATAACGATGATAGTTTTCGATGTACGAGTCCTATTATTTAACCCATAACTGATGGGAGTAAAGATAGATGCATTTCCCATTTTGTACAATTAAGAGGTGGTTCGACGCCCCTCAAAACCTCTTGATCAGAGACCTTGCTGTTGGACGTAGTTTATCGTCTTACCCAGGACGCCTTAAATGGCTACTTTCATTTGCAGGTTTCATATCGTTTTAAGAAGTCAGGGATCGATTTTACATTGTACTGATATTATGAACTGGACACCCTTCTAAGATGATAGTAAGAAAATCAATATTTTTCGATTCTGACAAATGTGGCGCCTTGAGGGATGTCTAATGAAAACAGAATGCCAATAGCCACAACTTATTTTCCTCTAATTTACCATTTTATTTAAATAGTTCCAATACAATTTATCCGATAAAACTTCTTTATTGATTATTTTTTTAAGGTTTATCAACCCTATTGTGGGTTAAAGCCGAAACACATTTTGAAGATTGTAAGAATAATTTTTTTTCTTTTTGCTAGTCAATATTGCATTAACAATTTTTTTTAAATGACGATGATTCTTTTCCATATATGCCATACTATTTAACCCATATGTGGGGGGAGATGGATTCAGACATTTCCCAAAGGTATTTATACGTAAGTGAATGTAACGAACTCGACTGGATTTCGAAATCAGTTCTTCGATTTCTCATTTCGAGACGATGTCTATTACACCACCCGCACATCCACTTTTCTGGTTTTGACTCAGTGATTCTTCTTTTTCGTTACAGATGCATCATGACGATTAAAAATAAATATTACAACACGACTCGCCATTTTGAACTTGCAGTCGAAATAGACATAGCCAATTGGAAATCTTTAACAAAACAAAAGGTGGTTGGAATACAAAGAAAAATTCTAGAACCATTGTTTCAGTACTGGTAAGAATTTAATTTTTTTTATACGGTTAGTTCAACCAATACAAGCCCCAAGGGCCACTCACTGTAGAGTGTTATTAAGCGAGATTGTTGTAAGTGGAAGAAGGGTGTAAGAAGTGCACATTATGAGGATATGTAGGATAGATATCAGTTGACTTTAGATTCGAAGAGACGAAGATTGTATCTGTCAGGGATTTTATGTTTTTTTTACGGCTTATCAACCTTTTACGGGTTATTTAAACTAGAAAATATTTTTAGATTGTAAGAATTTTTTGAAGAGATTATAATTATTCACTGATACAAGTCATATTGATTAACCCATAGCTGGGGGTAGAAGAGGTGGATTCATACCGCTCCCAAGGATATTGTTTTTACGGCTTATCACCCTTTTGCAGGTTATTTAAAGCCTGAAAATATTATTTTAGAATATAAGAATTTTTTAGAGATAACAATTATTTACAAGATTCAAGTCCTACTAATTAACTCATAGCTGGAGCAGAAGAGATAGATTCTCACCTCCATCAAGGGTACTTGCGTATAAGTGAATATAATGTACCCGACTGGAATTTGAACTCGACTCTCCCATTTTCAATTCCGAGCCGTTACCCGTAATATAACGTGTACATCAAAGCTCACTCAAACGGTTACCCGTCTAGGTACTGAACAGGTTCGACGTTTCTTAACTTCAGTGATCGTACGAAAACCGGTATTTCAACGTAAGCCCTGCCTGAAAAAAAATACGCACATAAATAGAGCACTTCGATTATTTTTCAGTCAACGTTTCAATTTAGCCATCATCAGTGACTGTAGACCTGTCAGAACATTCTCATTTATCCAGTTAAAAATTTCCATTTCTGAAATAAGCGAGCAATTTAAACAGCATTTTTAAACAGTTATGGAACCTTCCCCATAAACGGCACATATATTTCTTTGCTGTTTTACAGTTTTTCTTCCTTTATGGAAATAAGAACATAAAATGACAAAAATGAATCTCATTTTCCAACATTTTCACTTTTTACGTAAAAACATTTAAAATATGAGTTCGGATTCATATAGAAATAAGAGTCACAATATCAATTTTTAAAATACGTATATATGTCATAAATTTCAGTTATGTGTGTTTTACACATATATTATACATATTCAGAAATCGCGTATTGATGCGACACCAGGTGGTCAACATGTTTAGATTTCGGCATTAAATAATCCATAGATGTTGATATGCCGCTAAACAAAATCAACCAACCATTCAAATGCCGCCGATTGAAAAAACGTTATGAACTTTTGTTTCAACCCAAGATATCGATGCTTTATTAAGGCCAAAAATCTGATTTAGGCTTTCCCTAGGAACTAGCTTAAAATCGTGTTTGTCCAGTGAGTTTTCAGTTGGTTGATAATAAACACAGTCTTAGGTATCAAAGTGAAAAGGCTAGTGGCAGAACATTGGAAGAAAGAACGACAGGTGTATAACACTGAAGGTGAAGAATCTTTCAGTGATGGAGAGAAAAAAAAAAGCAACTTCACTCGCTCAACCCACACATATTTCGTCTAACTTGCAAAATCCAAAAGACTACGATTCAATCCATTTAACGCTGTTTATTTATATCGAATATCTACTTCAGTAGTGAGTTCGGATTTGCAAGCCGGATATTTGCTGGCTTCTCATTGGTTACTCTCCTCAAGCAGTGTATGGCGCATACAGTTTCCGGTTGAACTGTGTCTGATTGACAACACTGAAGGTAAAAAAAAAGAGATTGCTTAAAACAGGATCAAATGATTGGAGTGTATGGATGGGTGGAAAGATAGTTGGAATGATAGAAATAAAATATACCTGTAAAAGTGTAAATAAAGAAGGCTAGAATCTTTTGAGAGGCGACGAGGCGGCAAAAAATAAATAGTCTGTTAATTACTACTTAAAGGAATGTCCACCGACGATATGAAACTAAAACGATCTTCATGCTTAACGTCGTTTTGTTTATATTATTTGGTAATTTTAATTCCTTTGTTTATCCTCCTCTTTGGAATTCAGTTTAATGTTATAAACACACACACACAAATATATATATATATATATATATATATATATATATATATATATATATATATATATACAAATAAAGAAAAGAACAGTCAGATTAAAACACCACAATTCTTTGGCATCTATCTATCTATCTATCTCTCTCTCTCTCTCTCTCTCTATATATATATATATATATATATATATATATATATATATATATATATATATATATATATATCGTTCCATTTGCCCGGAGGAACCTCACGATCGAAACCTGAGTTGCGAGGTTGGTTGGAATTTTGCCTTTTCTTAAATATGTTTGCTCTAGATATTCAATTTTGAATTTTGTATTGTGCATTTTTTTGCTTTCTATACCTTTTAGACGCGGCTATTTTCGGCCTGTCTTTTTACATTACTATCCGTATATATATATATATATATATATATATAGATAGATAGATAGATAGTATGAGAAATATTTCAATGATGTAGTCGACACTCCGGAAAGTGTCTAGCAATTGTTGCAGGTGCTACAGTTTCTCTGACGGTGTTGGGGAGAAGGGTAGAAGTTGATAAGAAAATGAAGAAGGAAGAAAGTTTGTAGAATTGCTTGTGATGCAGGGGAGGGAGTGTTTGATTTCTTTTTTTTAATGACAACAAAAAATTGGAAACTATATCGAAAGACTTCCCGAAATCTTGTCCAGCTGTGTTGAAATGATAAACAATGCTGATTGCTAAACACGAACACAGATATTATGATCTCTCTCTCTCTCTCTCTCTCTCTGTATATATATATATATATATTTTTTGGGACACCTATATATATATATATATATATATATATATATATATATATATATATATATATATATATATATACAGGATGTCCCAAAATAATGTATACACTCTTTGAATCGTTATAACTTATTCAATTTATGTATTTTGACTTGTAAAGAAGATTAATACAAGAGAAAGAATACACATTTAAAGAATTTGAGAATAAAATATACAAAATACATAGAAAATTAACTTTAATAAGATAAAAGCTACTTGGAGCAATGGCAGAATGTTCATATAATGTTGAATTCACATCAAGTGCTGAAAATGGTTGCCGTTCTGTTCAATACACTTTTCATATCTTGAAGAAATAGACCTACAAACGTCGAGTATCATTTGCTCTGGTATTTGAGCACATTCTTCTTCAATTGCTACTCTCATTTCAGCAATTGTTTCAGGTTTCCTGCTGTAAAGTTTTGTCTTTTAGAAACCCCCTACAAAAAGAAATCCAAGGGTGTCAAATCTGGTGATCTAGGTGGATATTCAACTGTCTCTCTTCTTCCAATCCTTCTGTTTTGCAGATTTTCATCCATATAAGTTCTCACATCACAGTAATGTATTATGAACTATTAATATTTAAATAGTGTATACATTATTTTGAGACACCCTGTATATATATATATATATATATATATATATATATATATATATATATATATATATATATATATATATTCGAGGTTAATTCGTTCCTAGACCCAGATCGTAAATCAAAAGATTCGTATCTCAAATCAATTTTCCCCATTGAAATTGATGGAAAGATTTCCCATCCGTTCCAGGCCACTAAAAATTCACCACTTCTCTTTACACTCATTTTCTTTGGACCCATGTTGTCAGTAAAGATTTCTTTTCAAAAATAACAGCAAAAAGACACAACACAACACAACACAACACAACAGAGATCCATCCAGAGCAGAGGCGAACAATAGTACTGCAGATGGTTGACGGAAACTCGATCGTATCTAAAAATTCAGCTCGTATCTCAAGGCAAAAATTCGGCCAAACTCCGACTCGTATCTGTCAGGGTGCCTACCTAGACCGACAGCATGAACTCTTCCGAACGTTATACATACTACGCCTCTGAAGAGAGACGAATGGATTTGATATTGGTACGGTATTGAATCGAGTCAAGCTGATAGCAGTCACTCCAAACCAGTCTACTAACACTTTTCACTTCTTGTATTATTTCTTGTGTAATATATTCTTTGTTATTTTCTACTGTTGTGTTTCGTGTTGTTCTTCCATGGTCCTAACCTTGGACGATTACAGTGTCCCCAAAAACTCGTATATCCGGAAGCTCGTGTCTCAAGGCATTATTATATATATATATATATATATATATATATATATATATACGCACACACACATACATACACACACGCTCACGCACCCTTGTGCAAATTAATTGAAACAGCTGCTTTAGTTTCCATACGGTCAGTTTTAGATCCACTTGCGTGACAGGGTGTAATCGATTTCTGTTTTTTCCTCAGATTAGGTCATTTGCAGCGGTGTGCAGTAATAGGAATCTATTTTCTGGGTGTATGATGAAATTTGCTTGGCCTTGAAAAATATTGCATCAGATTTTCACCACACCCAAACACTAATGCCTCGATTGTCGATTATTTGTCCTATGGCAATTATCTGCGATGGACGTTACTCCAAGGAAGCGTACAAAAATTGTAACGTTGCATACATACACTGGCAAGGCTTACTAGTGAGCAAGTCAAAGTATATAGATTGGTTTGGAAACTCTCTTGATTTGAATCCAATCGTGAATCTGGTGGTCAATCTGTAAGAAACGACTTTGTGGAATGGACATACGAAGTACTAACAAGTGCATTGCGTAAAGTTTCATTGAAAAAATTGAAAAAATACGAAAAAAGTAAATAATAAGGAATTATATATATATATATATATATATATATATATATATATATATATATATATATCATTAGTAGTAGCAGTAAATAGACTCAGTTCGACAATTATTTTAACATATTTTCTGTTTATATCTTATTTTTATAAATACAAATATTTAAGTAAATGTTCTGTTTATAATAAACAGTATTAACAACATTTACCGGCTTGAACGTCCGAGAAATTTCATAGAAAATGTATCCTCCGACAGGAATCGAACCTGTATCCTATACGGAATCGTCATATAGCCTGACGTGCAATGCCATTTAGCTACAAAAGAAGCGTAGTGTTTAAAAACAGTAATTCGAATCGAGAATCTTTTCGATGTGGAGGATACTGAATCGCCGTTCATATATATATATATATATATATATATATATATATATATATATATATATATATATACAAGTATATGATTGGTGTATACGGAATGAATTCAATAACCAACAATTACTATTCTTAAAAGAGTGCTCAATACAGAGTAGAGCAGATATAATTATTTATTAAAAAATTATAACATAAATATGTTATAAAATCACTACAAAAATAGCCATTTTGTTTCAACACCTCCGCTGTCTTATCAAGTGATGATGTTAATTTTAAATAAATAATGATATATATATATATATATATATATATATATATATATATATATCATAGAAGTTCGTCGAGTCTAGAATTTGTGAGTAGCGGTGCTATATCGAGTCTAGTCAGTTTCTTCTTCGTCACTGGGGTCCGTTGATCCAGTGGTATGACGCTTGCATTGTATCGCAACGGTCGATTCTCGGTAGTGGATGCGCAGTGCTGATAAGTCCCAAATAGGACGAAACGGCCGTCCAGTGCTTTCTGCTTTCTGTTGAGGATTCTTCTAGACTCGATGAATTACTGTAATGATTATTCTAATTCCTCAAATATTTCTATAACTTATATATATATATATATATATATATATATATATATATATATATATATATATATACATATATATATAAGTGATAGACATTTTGAATGCTAAAAGTATTAGATTTACTATTTCCAGTAAGTAAAATACCCTGGTGCATTTCAAACAGAAATTATATTGATTGGAATCGATTTTCATTTTTTGTTGCTAAAATAGCTGATTAGAGCCCTTTTTCTTCCTAGTGTAATTCTCTTTATTAAAAAATCTTCCCAAAATAAAATATACTTTTCTGAAATTTTAAATGAGGAATATTAGCTTATTTAAAGTATAATTAATCTGATTTAAAACAAATTATTTTATTAATTATTTTAATCCTTTCTAGCACGTTCGAAAGTTTAATTACAAATCTGTTTTTTGTTTTTGTTTGTTTTTTTTTTCGTCAGCGGTGGCACAAAGACTACTATGGACATTTTACCGCCCTTTTTCAGATAAAAACACATTGATTTTGAAATTTTTGCAAAAATGAAATAATTGTCGAATTTTAATGAAACTTTCAAAACTTATTCACAAATGAATTAAATTATTTTTGAATTTTTTTTTTTAATCTTGGTAATTTTTTTACATCTGTTACCACCCATCCTCCAGTTACTTAATTTTAAGAAATTTCGAGAAATTAAAAGTTCAGCTTTTTCATATTTATATTAGTTAAAACAGAATTTTAGTAAATATTTTGTTTTTGTCAAACAGCAACACAATTTACCGAAGAATCGTAAAATAAACATTGCAATAAAACTATGACATTATTTAATTAGGAAAGTTTTTTATTCTTTTAATAAATAAGATATATTAAAGACACTATTGTCTTAAGAAAAATATTTTTTTCAATGAATAATGAATTTTACAAAAATTGTTTTCATTTTTTTTTTAATTTTAATTACAAATATTTATTAAGTTTTAAAATTTTTAAATTCTGCATTAATCTAAGCCTTTTAGATTATATTATTATTAAGCAAAAACTGTACTTACTAATCATAATGGTAAAACTTAATACCAGACTTCAAGCTCCAGGATTTTTCAAAAGAATTTTGAATTTTTTTATTAATATATAAACTTTCCCATTTTTAAAATATGGTCGACCATACACGACATTATCAGAAAATAAGAGCTATGAGTATAGTAAATTTAAAGTCAACATTCCTAAAATTAGATTACGGGGAATATTTTCCAATGTTTTAAAGATTACTGAGTACTTAAAACTTATTTAAAAAGGGTGCCCTCGTCATTATCTTAAATTATGTTTTACAGATAAAGTCTGCGTAGAACAACAATAAGCCTGTCAACACTCGTCAATCACGTAAACATGGGTCCTGTTGGTTAAAAACACAGCAACTGATTGGTTTAAAAATGCATTTCTGTCTTATTTTAAACTTAAAGTAAATAATATTTGTTTTAAATCAGATTAATTATACTTTTAAATAAGCTAATATTCCTCAAATAAAATTTCAGAAAAGTATATTTTATTTTTGGAAGATGTTTTAATAAAGAGAATTACACTAGGATGAAAAAGGGCGCTAATCAGCTATTTTAGCAACAAAAAATGAAAATCGATTCCAATCAATATAATTTCTGTTTGAAATACACCAGGGTATTTTACTTACTGGAAATAGTAAATCTAATCCTTTAGCTTTCAATTAAAGCTGAAATGAAAGCTTTTTCATTTTTAAGAATTCATTTTAAACTTTAGGTGTCGAAAATTAGTGCATGTATCTAGTTCATATTCTATAAGACAATCAGTAACAGAGTCTCTGTTACTTCAACACCGTTTGGAATAGAGTGCTCAGGGTGAAGGCCAATAGGATCAGAAAGAGCGATCCAGACGCAGAAGGACGTGTTTCATAGACTATACAAAGGCCTTCGACAAAATACGCCACAATGATCCGAGGGAACTGCTCAGCTCTCTTGATATATTCGGGAAAGATATCAGAATATTCAAGAACCTATACTGGCAGCAAACAGCATGCATGCGCATAGGGAACGAGTTCAGTGAATATACAAAACTAGAAAGGGGCGTAAGGCAAAGATGAGTCTTCCCACCCGATCTGTTCAACCCATACAGCGAGACAATTCTGAGAGAATTAGAAACCCTACCGGGAATTAGCATTGGAGGCCACAACCATAACCACATAAGATACGCAGATCACACAGTACTGACAGCAGGCATGGAAATGAAATTACAAAATCTTCTGCAGAAGGTAGCGACGGAGAGTGAGAAGAAAGGACTAAGCATAAACTACAAGAAGACAGATTGCATGGTCATCAGTAAGAGGATGAGCCCGAAATGCGATGTGAAGGTCGGGAACTCTAGAATCAAGCAGACGCGGAAGTTTGAACATCTGGGAAGCGTCTTGACAGAGGACAGTACGTGCGACACTGAGATCTGTAGACGTATTGGGATGGCCAAGAACACATTTCAAAAGCTGGACAGAGTACTGCGAAACAGGAGGATTTCTTTGGTAACAAAGAACAGAATACTGAACTGTTACATGGCATCTGTCCTTCTTTACGGCAGCGAATGTTGGACGATTTCCTCAAAAATGAAGAAGAGACTCGAGGCGACAGAGATGTGGTTCTACAGAAGGATGCTAAGGATATCATGGACCGAGCGTGTGATCAACGATGAGGTCTTAGAGAGGTTGAAAACAAGGAGGAGGCTTATACTTAATATCAGGAGGAGGCAGCTGAAGTTTCTGGGACACATAATGAGGGATTGGAGAATTTGATACTCACGGGTCTAATAGAGGGAAAGAGTGACAAGGGAGAACAATGCGGGGAAAAACAGGCGTGCTTAAGCAATTAGATGACAGAACGTAGCTTGGGGGAGGAGGCAGAGGGAAGGAACTTGTTGAGAGCTGCAAGGGATAGAGGGGGTTGGAGAGCTATGATCGCCTACGTCCTGAAAGAACATGGCACATAAAAAGAAAGAAGTATTTTTTTCTGTAAAGTGAGTGAATAAAAGTGAATAAAAATCAGCAGACAAACCAAAACGGAAGTATAAAGACTGGATCAAGAACATACAGCATAAGGCGAGCATCATGCATAATGATTGGGAAGACATGGCTCTAGAATGTTTATCCTGGAGGTAGACAGTGCCCAATGGTAAAGGAGACGTTTAACATATAGAGTATGAAAAACTCAAGAGTCGTTCGTATGGGTTTTGATGTTAATCTCCCTGGGAATGTTGGCACAGAGGTAAATCTAACGTGTAATGAATGTGGTCGCGTCAGTTTAAACAAGGCAAGCCACAAAAATGTGCAACGAGTGTGGAAAAAGAATGTGCCTCGGTTGGTGGTCTAAAATGTCTTATGAAAGTTCATTAAAATATTACTATAACATCAGCACAGGAGAATGTAAATACCTAGCAGGACTGAAAAAAAAACCCAACTGCAATGTCCATATTTGAGGATGAATCAAGCGCTGACATTGATCGAAATCGAGTCGCGGACACCATTTTATTTATATTGATTCGTTGGTTTTGTCAGAATGGTTCACTTTAATATTTTTTAAATATTTTACAAGCCTTTTGTTTCGCGTTGAATATGAAATAATTACGGTACTGGAGGAGTTTGTTCAGTGTATTTATCTTCATTGTGTAAATATTGAGGGCAACAAATTCTGAGTTCTCTTAAATACAATTCGATGATTATTCCGCATTTAATTTTGATGTTATGGTGAAAATAGAAGTTTATGATATCATTAGCATTAGTTAATTTGCCATGAAACTTAGCTTTAGGCTATTGACATTACGGCGTAACACGATATCTAGAAAAGGTAAATTATTTTTTGTTTCTGTTTCGTAAGTTATTTCTATTGTATGTTCGATTTTTTTAGTTTATCTACAAGCTAGATCAATTACTACTGATTAGTGAATTCAATCCTCACTAGGTGCTCCCCACTGTAGACCTTGTGCCACATCTACACTACGCTTATAAAATCATTTTGGGGATTTCGACGTGGTGCAATGGTTATGAAGATTGTCACGCTAGATCAATTACGACTGAATAGTGAGTTCGGTCCTCACTAAGTGTCCTACACTTTCGGCCTTGTGCCACATCTAAGCTACGCTTAAAAGAACAACATAATGGACTTGAAGAATTTGACACTCACAAGACAAAAGAAACAAGAGGTGACCAGTTTTTGTAAATGGATAGCTGAACGAGGAATGGGTAAGACAATAAAATGACTTACTAAGAGTTATAGCGATTGGAAGTAGTGGAGAACCATGATCGACCACGTCCTGAAGGGAGACGGCAGATTTTCGATGAAATTAAAATGAAAAAAAAAAATGGCAAAGCGTAATATTATGAGAAATGAGAGAGACAGAGAAACGGACAGCGGTCAATTCTGGAACAGTGGACATCAGAAATCATGGACTTTGTTCAAGTTCGGACGTTGTCACTTGTGTTCCTATTATTTTTGATAGACACGGTGCTGCGATCATCTTCGACCACTGAACACGTAAACCGGATACTGAGCGTTAGTTTTGTGCTGGGTTTCAATAGCAACGGATGCAACATGAAGAGAGAATCAGTCGTCCATGACGGCTGCAACTGAAAAAGCACCTGTCTGCTCCAGTCCAATGTAGCGATTAAACATCTCGACCAATGAACAACCGCGTTTGATCTCTCTCTCACTCACTCACTCACTCACTCACTCACTCACTCAGGCACACAAGTGCACAGGCACGTGAGAACTCAGGTGTGGCGCAATGGTTATCAACAAAAAAATGGAATTTGTAAACCAATGTTAAATCTCGGTTAAGGCTGCTCGTGTTTACTTCATAATATGCACTAAAAAAAGGCACGAGTCCATCACTCCCTGCATTCTATATATGTACTAAATGTAGATGCAAGGTACAGTAATGTGTTTCCGCACGGAAAACAGAAATAAAAATCTTATGATCAGTTAGCGCTAATACCCTTGAGAAAGGCATGAAACTACCTCTCCTTGAATTCCACATATGTACAAAATGTAGGTGCAACGTTATAACCATGGAACTGGCAAACTACGTTCAAATTTCAGAAGGTTGCATATGTTCATTTGGCACTAATCCTCTCGGGAAAGGCATGAAACCACCGCTCCCTGCATTCTTTATATATACTAAATGAAAGAGCTATGAAGCATAACAGGCACATTTAGAATTAAGAAAGGAAGTTCAAATTTCAGCTGAGGCAGCTTATGTCGAGATGGCACTAATGCTCTTGCAAAAAGTAATGATTATATCTCTACCTGCATTCTATATATGTAATAAATATAAGTGCAAAATAGACTGATGGTTATAGGCGTAGAAAAAGAGATTTGGCAAAGGCATTAATCCATTTTCCATATGCTCTGCTCTAAATAGTATATAGCGATTTAATAAGCGTAGCTTAGATGTGGCACAAGGCCGAAAGTATGGAGTCTCTAGTGGGGTTCGAATCATTACTCAGTCGTAATTGATCAAACAAGACAAACTTGTTAGCCATTACACCACTTCGAAGTGCCTCACCAAACTGTATATAGTGACTTAGCTTAGATGTGGCACAAAGCCGAAAGAAGGGGACACTTAGTGCCGATCGAACTCACTACTCGGTTATAGTTCAACTATCGAGACAAGCTTGCTAACCATTACATCACGTCAAAGTGCCCCTCCAAACGCTATATGTGAGGGACCAACAATATAATTAGCCTTTTATACATTTTCATTGTTGAAGCCACACAACCTTGACGTCTACGTGAATCATATGACTAGATTACGTACTTTGTCTTCAGTCGACCACGTGTAAAATGGACCTTCTTTTAAACAGGCCACAGCCTCATGATACGCGGTTTAACATATTGCAATACATGTTTTTTTCAAAGGGGGTAAAAGGAGGAAATAAAAACTGCAGATTTGTAGGAAAGATAACGGTTGATCCCAGGGGTTAAGATTGTAGCGCACGGAAGAAAATTTTTCCCCAAAAAGTCTGTTCCACAAATTAGCGGTTTGGAGGAAGAGGCTGCCCGAAACATATCTTGCTAATGGAATGCGAAGGGAATGGGAATGATTTGCATCAGTCTATGTAGCATAGTGAGTCTTAGATCTACACATGTGCCCGTCTCATGTCCCAAAACACGCGCAAACACTATAACCACGCTAGGTTTAGAAAGCGATAAACGGTGTAGTGATTTTGAAAAATAGGTTGGTCATCAGAATCTGATTAAAACGACAAAATTTCCATTGTTTCTAATCACTAGATCATGATCTGAACATCATGGCAGCCTCAGAAGGAAACGTGAAAGAACAATCAGTCGAGGAAAGCATAAAGGAGTGAAAATATCAACTGTAAGAAGACAAAATGTATGGCTGTAAGCAAAAGGGGCAACCCAAAGTGTAATTTACGTATCAGGGACATCTAAGATCAACCAGATGCGGAAATTTTCGACCTCAGCCCATTTCCCCAAAATCTGACATGATGTCTCAAAATCATACGTTTAAGAACCTCGATCTGAAATTTTCATCATCCCCCGTATATGTATAGGTTCGAGAGTCCTGATGTTCGGTTTAGAAATAAACTGGTAGCTTAATCTGGTTATAGTGTGGAAAGTTTGGTAGAATCAGCCACACTTTTCAGAAATACTGATAACACGAAAATGGCGCACAGTCTGCAACGATGTCCCGAAACAACCCTTCTCGGGGCTGTGTTTAAATCGCTTCCTGTTCCTAAACTGGCTTCCAACCAAGTTAAGGCAGTCATATGGGCTATTTAACCCATAACGTGAGGCAGATAGATTCATGCCCTTTTCCAGAGAGATTATTAGAGAGAAGTGAACGAAACAAAATAGCCGGGATTTTGAAATCGGTTCGCCGAATCCACTTTTCGCACCAATAACCGTTACCCTACCTGCACACCCGTCTCGTATGTATCAGCAGATGGATATCGGGCTCAAACCTTGAGATTTAAGTAGCAGAAATGCATACGAAAATTGATCAGAAATTGAATTCTGCATATCTACAGAAACACCAACATGCAATAATATCGGTAATAAAGTTATCAGCACACATTTATGCATAAATTATATATATATATATATATATATATATATATATATATATATATATATATATATATATATATATATATATTAATTAGTCAGAATGTGCCATTAGACTTTCTCCATTCTTTGATATAATGGTCGTGTTATGTCTCTTTTACTTGATGGAATTTGTTCTGTCAGAATTTGATCCTTTGTCTTTTCTATACCACAGTGCGCAGGTATATAGAAAAGAACACGCTGGGTACATAATCCGGAGTTCCTTAGTATTTTGTTTTTAAGAAGACAGTGCTCCATAGATAAGTACAGCTTTATTATAATAATAATGCCTTGAGGCACGAAATAAATTCCTTAAATTCGTTATATATATATATATATATATATATATATATATATATATATATATATATATATATATATATATATATATATATGGATAACATAACGATCTATATTTTTATATATCAAGAACAGTATTGAGAAAATTATAAGACAGAATGGAAAAAGTTTATTTGTAACGCTTTTCATCCGTTAGGACTTCATATATATATATATATATATATATATATATATATATATATATATAATAATAAAAAAAAGGCTTAAACACTAATATTCCATGGTCATAATTTATTCCATTGGAATCGTAAATACGATCCAAATCATCAGACCTACAAATTCAAAATGAAAACAGAAAAAAAACAACTCCGGAAATCAAAACAGAATTTAGAGAAAGTGTAAGTATGAGGATGAGTGACAGAGAGAATTTTTTTGGAGATGTGGGTGGGGTGGATTTAAAAAGAGGAGAGAAAGAAAGTCGACGGATGTCTAATACATAAAGATACATTTCATTGGTGACATATACACACCACAGACAATTCGGATAGGAAGGGAAAAAAAAAAAAAAAAAAAAAGGTTGGGGAGAGGGATGGGACGAAGGAAAATAAAAATGTGTTTACAAAAGGGCCGCTTCGTAATTGGGAAAATTAAATCAAATATAAATATATGAAGATGAATATAACGATTGTCTCATTTCGCAAGGACCAAATATTTCTATGTTCAAAAACACATACTAATACGCACAAAAAAACATATACAAGTAGGTACATACACTTAGGCATGTACACACACACACACCCATTTACGATTCCAATGGAATAAATTATGACCATGGAATATTAGTGTTTAAGCCTTTTTATTATATCCTTACTCTGTCCTAGACATTGAGTTCTACCTGGATCCTTCCTCTTGGAAAATTTTTTTCTGAAAATATACATGTATAGGAATTTTTTAGATATATTTTTCATATGTATGTATATTTTCACTAATATTATCTATATATATATATATATATATATATATATATATATATATATATATATATATATATATATATATGCTTACGGATCATTCGATCATTGTGTTGTTTAATTTTAAGCCTCTTTTATATTCGTAAATTTTCTTCTGTAAATTTTGGGTATGTCTCACCGATGCATTTTTAGGCGGATTATTCACATTTTATTTGGTAAAGTAATGCTAATATAAAGCGTTTCCTCATGAGGATACGCTCGGTGGTCATTCACTGACCGAGGTGCCGGTGTTACCATTGATGGAAAGTTATAAATGTCTTTCTTTTAAAACAATTGGTTCCTAAAGTCAAGTTACTGTCATTGTCTTTTCCAGTAGCGATGGATTTGGAAGAAACCGGGGCGTCCTTCCATACTTTTTTGCTCGAAGTAATGTGGAATGTCAACATCTTGATTGTCAGTCTTCGAGTTACACGCATAGGTAATTTTCTGCCTCTTAAAATTTAACACTGTTTTACATTGTTTAAATTTTTAACTGTTTTAGAATTGTTTGTGATATATTATATTGAGATTAGTTAAGTTCATAAGTCATGGCGTTTTTTGATACTAAAACGAACCTAGATTTTGTTTTACCGTTTATATATTTTTTCTTTGCACTTTTGGGTTTTGTATACTTTTCTTTCGGCATTTTATATGAAATAACTTGGATAGTGGTGTATCTCTATCTATAAAAGGCAGGATGTGTGTGTGTGTGTGTGTGTGTGTGTGTGTGTGTGTGTGTGTGTGTGTGTGTGTGTGTGTGTGTGTGTGTAAAGAATGCACGGCCACAATTTTCGACGGATTTGCACCAAAATTTACATGCACATGCTCCAAGTTAGCGGGAAGGCCAAGACCGACTTTTCATTTCCCAACTCCCATCGATAGTGGAAATAATCGATTTTTTCATGCTTCTACGGCAATTTTCATATAGTTTGCGGCCATTTTCTACTGGCCAGAGTGAGAGCCAATAGATGGCTGTTACGAATAGGCAGGAAGATTCTATTGGCCAGCGTGAGAGCCAACAGCTGACTGACACGAATGTTAACTAGCATGCTAGCATGCAAAAAAAATCGATAGCTGCATTGGTTACAAGTGGGAAAAATTTAAATCTGCATGGCACTTTACTCCAATTGGCTCATTCGCTTGCTTAAACTCAACGTTGATTCTGATTCCGCAGAACTGGGTTGGGTGTGAAAAAGTATTTGTTGTTAACATTCTTTTTTCATTCGGTTTTTCCAGTTATGAGTCCTTTTTTAAAGCTGATCGTTTTGTGTTCATTTTGTTTAGTTCTTTTTTCGTAACAGATTTAATGTTTAGCTTAGAAAAAAATTCGCAGTGTGAGATAGGCAAGAAGTAAGGCATGTAGCAACATCAGCACGACAAAGAGCACTCCTTTAAAGGCAAGGAAGGGCAAAAATATTTTAAGTCAAGTGATAGCGATTGCTGTATGTGTCGTACGATTTTTGAATTAAGCACGGGCAACGCCGGGCCATGCCGCTAGTTTTAAAATAGATTTAAAAGTAGATTTTCAAGGCTGCTAATTCTAAGAGCTCTTAGATAAAAACCTGTAATTATTCCAGATTTGTTTGCATTTTTGTGATGTGAATAAATAGATGGACGGTGGATTAATGGCTAGCGGCTTGGATAAAGGAAATCCGAGTTCGAATTCCAATCGAGTTTATTACGTTCACTTATGTACTGATACCTTTGGGAAAGGCACGAATCCATCTTTTCTCTCCAGCTATGTAGACTGGATCTGTCTAGGAGAAGAAAACTCTGAATTCAAACCATTTGCTACCTTGTAAGCAAAGGCTAGAAGAAGGTAATTTCAAAAATAAATCCACCTTAGAGAGGATTGACCTGGAAACCTAAACATCCCCGGTGCAAAAGGAACTGATAAGCCGTTGCACTTATCTGTCTTGAATGTCATCCTGGGTAAGACGTTAAACTACTTCCACGTCCTGGGTAAGTTGTTAAGCTACATCCGCGTCCTGGGTAAGACGTTAAACTACGTCCGCGTCCTGGGTAAGTCTTTAAACTACGTCCAGCAGCAAGGCTTCTGATCAGGAGGTTTTGAAGAGCGTGGAACCACCTCTTAATTGCTGGTGTTCCCAGGTCCACCCTGACCCGGGGTGGTAGCACCTGTTTGGGTCCCAGCTATGGGCAAATAGTTAACTATTACCAGCAATACTTTTTTGAAAAAAATTATTACCAGCAATACAATTTTGAAGGAAATATATCTTTGTCTGTAACCTCTTTAAGGATACAAGTTTTTTAGTTGATTTGAATGTAATAAAGAATAGTTTACGAATGGAAATTGAATTACTTTCATCCGCTATCAATTAAGTCGGTTTCCTTTAGTATTAAATAGTGTGAATGTTTAATTCTATTCCGTTTCAATCTGTATGTAGCTATGTTATTGCCCTATTAAACGATAATGTTGTGTTGTGTTGTTCTACGACATGAGATCCGTACTCAACTACTTCCGTGTCTCTTAGTTTACTATACACTTTATATGTCTTCTATTTAACATATGTAAATAGGTACAATCCTATTTACCAATCCACTACCCCTCCCTGAACCGAAGAGATTTAATGCCTTTAGTTGTTCTCGAACCTACTTCTACCACTTTCCTCCTCTCCCCTTTGACGATTATGTCCTGTTCTTTTTAATGTAGATCTTGCTCTCATTTCATCTTCTTCCATTTCAGAGTCACAGCCGCTATCACCCATAGGCTCGTCTTCTATTGCATTGTTCTCCTTTCTTTTCTGTCAAGGTTTTCTTCCATCAAGACGTCATTCACATGAATTCTGGGTCTTAATTGGTCAGAATGTGCCATTAGACATTCTCCATTCTTTGATATAATGGTCGTGTTATGTCTCTTTTACTCGATGGAATTTGTTCTGTCAGAATTTGCTACTTTGTCTTTTCTATACCACAGATCGGCTTCCTGCACCCCAGAACAGATATATGTATTTAATTTTGTAAAGTCTTCATTGGTTATTTTTTTTTTAATGTGTTGATTTGGAATATTGTGTATCGAGCCGTAGTGGGCAGTTAGTTTTTAATTTCCATTGAGTGACAAGAAGTCGAAGTGAAAACTTCCGTCAGGTTTTTATTTTTAACCATCCGTTAGTACTGCAAATTATTGTTACAACGTTACTACCGTAGGGTTTTTAAACACCCCCATTGAAAAATATTACAGATATACCAGTTAGTTCTTAATTTTCTATATATGCACACACATACATATTCAGTTCTTTAAATGCCTGGGTCCGCCCTCTGGATTTTGAAGAATTGCCTAAAATTTGTAAGTTATATACCTTCGGGCCACAGTGACTTTCTCTTCATTAAGGGCTTAATCATATACCAATAATAAAAATAATAAGGAAACTAACCCATTACTGTATAAAGTTACCTTAAAATTTTAGCACTTTTTCCCTAATCTACCTTGCTGGCTAATGTTAATCTTCGGGTTGGTGGATTTCAAATCTTAAGCAACACTTCTCTAAAAAAAACATTGTACATCATGCAATAATGGATTAACTAGTTCCAGCATCCTAATTAACCGAGAACGTATGAAACTTAGCCATTATTAAATCTGAAGAGTGAGAGGGTGGCCACCAACCTCTGACCTATACTCAGTGGTTGCATCTTAAATTTTCAGGAACCGGTTCTATAAAGACAGGAACCTATTCTGCTCATTTTCTTTTCAATCGGAGAATGATAACAAACCACTTTATATTGTCAAACAGAATTAAACCATTTTAATAATTTAATAGAAAACATTTATTTATTAAAATAATTCCAGATTGAAATTTTGTTCTCATCATATTTTGTTTCAGAAATATGATGCTTTTTGACTCTAGTGTCATCAGCTTTATTATGATTTCATAGCTACATTCGAACAGAATCATTGAAGTCCCAAAGATTCAATGGAAGACATATCAAATTATGACTAGAAGATTTGCCATATTTTGAACTTAAAGGTAGATGGCGTATGTCTATGACAGTTTCATATGGGCGCTCGCACTTAATATTTTACCTAGACCACCGGCTATTAATATATAAGATTATTTTCGGATAATCAAATAACGGTTCGTTAACCTTTTATAATTTTAAGAATCGGTTCATGCGATCAGGTGCAAAATGTTACAATGCCAACACTATATATATATATATATATATATATATATATATATATATATATATATATATATATATATTTCAAGTTCTTTCGGGTTTTTATAGGATAAATACAAGGATTTTTACGTTGAAAAACTTTATGATTTATTCCAAGCAATGACCAAAAAGGTTACTATGATATTTGCATAAGTCTATACCACGTTTATACCATTGCTCGGTCAGTTCCAAAGAAAGTTGGTTCACTGTGTCGTGCTAGACAATTTTTCTCTCCAGAATCTATCTTACATATCTATAAGTCTACCATTCATCCATGCTTTGAAAAAATGCTATCACATAAGGTCCGGTGATCTTGCTATATATCTAGAGATTCTTAATAAAATCCAAAGAAGAATCAAAAATATTAATTGTCTTTAACTTACGTCTCTGATTCAGTCACTATAATTACTTTCATGACAATTTTTCGGATGAGCTCTTCGCTAAGGTAAACTCGTATTTTACATAGACAATTGGGTTTAGTTTTTTAAATTGTTTTTCATTCGCCACCCCACCCCCCACAGACAAGAATTGTACATATGCGAACTAGTTAGGACTTCATAGAGACTCTGAGGTATTATGGTGGATGTAGTAAGAATGGTAAGTTATAAAGTGTTGTTTTGGTGTAAGGAATATCATAGTATGCTTGGGTCAGTGATTGTGGCTAGCTAAGTTTAATTATAAGACAGAAGAATAACTTTCTTTCCCGATTCCCTCTTTTGGCCTCGCTCTTCTCCATAGTACCGAGACTTTACGAATTTAAGCGCATTATTAGGCTGGCAACGATGCCTCATCAACTTACAATTGAGTTGTCTTGATGTAAACGGTTAGTTCTCTGCTAACAGTTTCTTTTCTGGCATTTTTCGCTTGTGCAAATACTTTCCGGCTTCATTCCTTGCCAATTTTATTCTTAAAAAAAATTAAATGGAATGTCAATCGCTCTCTAATGTCCTCCTGATTATTTTTCTTTTACTCTCGCTACTTAGTAAATGTTTGTTTTCTAATTCTTCCACATCCAATAATCCCTTGTGTCTTAGCGGCTTTAATATCTTGCTTAGGGTGAACACGTTTAAAAAAAGAAATAAAAACAATAACTTTTTATCTATCCACTCCAAACCTCACTGTCTTGTGCTAGTTCCTGAAAGTGCTACTGGTCTTCCAAGCTCTTCAATGTCTTTAATGGGAATGTTGTAATTGTATGTCGTTGTTCAAAGAGTATCCGAATATTCTTCGTCCAATTTTTATGAACGTTGCTCTTCATTGTTACTCATGACAAAACCATTTTCATGATATTTACTGTTTGGAAAGCTAGTAATTTGTGTTCTCAAACCCTGATAATAATATAATGAGTGATTAAAGACAATCAAACAACAAAAAAAGTAAAAATACCAGAATTTGTTTCCTCTTTTTCTCCATATCTCATACTCTGATGAAGCTTTCAGAGAAGTGAAACATGTTAGATTAATAAACGTTTCCTATTTGTTTTATCTTATCATACTGCTAGATTCCGATCCATATATATTCTATATTTGATCACAACACACGCGCGCGCGTGTGTGTGTGTGTGTGTGAAGACAATATTAATAAAAGAAATGGCACGAGAAAAAAACCTTTTACGCCAACAAGTTTCGTTTCTTGAGAAACGTTATCAAAGCAAATGTAGAAATGTTTATTTAGTGACCTGTATTTATAGACATAAGTCATCCTACAAGAACTACTTCGACATGAAGTCTTATTGCAAATCAGTGTGATTGCTCATCCTTACCAATTTTGTAAATATCTTTTATCCACCCTCTCCAAACCGCCGTATTCTATACATTCTTAAAAGTGCTACAAGTCTTCTAAGATCTTCAAAGTTTTTGCAGGGAATGATTTTATTTACAGTTCTTTTGATGTCGTTCAATTGTGTAGTATGGTTTTTGTCCAATGTCTATAGATATTGTTCTTCCATTTAGTATTAATGATAAAAACATTAATATATTTACTGTTTCCAAAGTTATTTACTTTTACTGCCTAACTCCGATAGTAATGCCAATGCCTTCCTTGATTTTGGTTTATTGGAAATAACATACATCGATGTATCAACATCCCGAGCCAATAATTCCTGTTTTTCTTTCTTTGCGAATCTTCTAACATTAACTGCCCCTGTGGCAAAATCTTTAGGGAATTGTCGTGATTTTCTAAGCCCGGCTTAGATGTGGCACAAGGCCGAAAGTATGGGGCTCCCAGTGAGGATCGAACTCACTACTCAGTCGTAATTGGTCTAGTAAGACAAGCTTTCTAACCATTACACCACGTCGAGGTGCCCTTTAGGGAATTGTCTCTCCAGCTCCCAGACAACTCCTTCATGTGCTTCCATCTTTCACTGTTAGTAATCTCTTTTTCCTTTATTGCACCTCCCCCACACCCCCACTCTTCCTAAAATCCCGAGACAATAATTCCTGCTTTTCTTTGTTTTTAACATTTTTAAAATTTTAAACAGACTTCAGCGTTCTTCTTTGATTTTGTTTTTTTCCATTTTTTTTTTATTCGAAACTTGATTTCAGCGTTTTCTTTTTTCGAAACGAGACTTCAACGTTCTTTTTTTTTCGAAACGAGACTTCAGCGTTTTTTCTTTTCGAAACGAGACTTCAACGTTCTTTTTTTTTTTTTCGAAACGAGACTTCAACGTTCTTTTTTTTTTAAATGAAACTTCAGCTTTCAAATTACAAATAAATTAAAATTTATTGAAACAAAACAAGTACAGTTGACCACTGATGACAATTACAGAACAACGTAACAATAAACAATTTTTTGTAACCTCTGCCAGCCGCAATGATGGAGAAAGCATTAACTCGAATCATGGCCAGTGAGACACGCTGCAAGTGACACTATGTTTTGCGAGGCTCGTCACTTAATCGAGACGCAATCGCGCCAATCCTCCGAAGGAACGCCATCGAACGAGGACCAATAACCCCTGAAGTCTCCACTGCCACAGGAGTAAAAAAAAAAAATCTATCAGCAAGAGAAGAATATTTAACTATTTTTTTCATCTCTGCGTCCCGGGCGGCGGATCCTGGCTCAACCGCGGACCTGATCAAATTACCGACCGAAAATGTATCCGCACAGGTCGCATCCCAAATCAACGACTTCCCCATTTTAAAAGCGAAAATGGTAATGCCATCCGGCCACTTTCCATCACCGAAAAACTTCAACGTTCATTTATTTTTTTATGAAACGAAACTCCAGCGTTCTTTTCTTTTTATCGAAACAAGATTTCAGCGTTCATGTATTTTTTTTTTTTCAAAACAAGAATCCAGCGTTCATTTTTTGAGAAACAAGATTTTAGCATTTACGGATTTCGAAATGAGATTTAAGCATTTGTTTTCATTTGAATCGAGACTTCAGGTTTCATTTTTTTTTTTTTTTTTGAAACGAAAATTCAACATTCATTTTTTTCGAAAAGAGACTTCAGCATTCATTTTTGTCGAAAATAGGTATGATTTTAAAGCAATTTGACAACAGAAATGGGATAAAATTGTTGTTAATTTTTGCAAGCTCACCTCAAATTATCCCATTTGATCTAAAAGTCATAATATCAGATAATGGATACGCCATTAATTATTGAACGCTGTTTATCGATGTGTACAACACTTTACGTTAATTCCTGTTGCAATTGTCAATAAATGTGTGTGGATGTAAACATTTCTTTGTTTCTCGTAATACATATGTTATCCTAAGTATATATATATATATATATATATATATATATATATATATATATATATTATTTATATATGCTATTCTATATTATACACTTTTTATGTCACTCTTTATATAAGTATGCTTGAGTAAGTATTAGGTATGCTCAGAAAAAAACATTATTTTACCAGAAAAGATATAAAAATAAATACATCAAAGATTTAAAGACTTTCAAGTATTGCAATCCAACAGGAAGGCAAATTTTCGATTCCACGTTTAACGAAATCTGTTTTTTTTTTCCCTGAAAAAAAAATGAAAGCCTGTTTTCATCTTATACTTTCTTTCTGAATGCTCCGACCCTAATGAAAGATAAAGGTGATCGAAGCAAATATGTCGGTGCTAAATCTGTTGAGTATGGAGAATGTGGAAGAACCTTTCATTCTAACGATCTTATTTTTTGTTGGGTTTGTTTTGAAGAGTGAGATGTTACGTTGACATACTGGAAAATGAATCCTTTTCAGTTTTCCATAACAGGAAACATTCGACGTAATGCTTCACTTACCGATCAAAGTTGCTTGCAATAAACATCATCAGTGATGGTCCTTCCATGTTAAACTAGCTCGTAATGGACGACACATTTCATATTCCACGAGACAAAATAGGCTTCTGTGGATGGAGTCTTAGTTTTGGTGGTGATACTGGTTTCTCACTTTTGATAAACAGTGTCTTTTTCTTTTTCTGGTGACACGCAAAACCCATTTTTCATCACCTTGTCTTCTCAGACAATTTCTGCAACCATATCACCTCTTACATATGGCCACCTAACTCCTCAGACTCCAATGCCGTTTATTATTATGTACTGAGCGAGAGACCAACAAAACGCCTTGCAAAACCAAAAATGAACTGAAGGCAAGGATTATGATAGTATTCACCAACTTAAACAAGGAGACAGTCCAGAAGAGTTGAAAGAGTTTCCGAAGTCTTCTGGAGGCCGTGGTTGATGCTAATGACGATTTTATTGAATAAATTTATTCCTTAGTATTACAAGATATTTTGCTAAATATATCTGTTAAAATGAGATGTCACTGTTATTATTGTATAATATATATATATATATATATATATATATATATATATATAAAAATTACGCATATATAGTGGACTCTCCAGTAGTATTCGACGTATGAGTGTCAGCAACTGAGTTCCTAGGAACCAACAGCCGGACATCAGCACATATGATTTGATTATAGTGGTGAAGGCTTTGTCCGGATCCAACCACACAAGGGCTGAATACAGAGGTCTGATGCGCCAAAATACCTTCCGCACTTTTGTACTTTTCCTAGACCATAGCTGAAGTGAGAAGAAGAGGATTCATACCTTTTCCAAGTGTAATAGCACGTAAGTAATGTAATGGATTCGACTGAAATTCGAACTCAGCTCTTCGAGCTTTCTGTCCGAGCCGCTACCCACTACTCTACCGTTCCTCGACCGTCATGGGTATGATGATAAACAACATCCGTGTCCAGGGTAAGACGATAAACTACGTCCAACAGCAAGTCCTCTGATCAGGAGATTTTGAGGAGCATGGACACACCTCTTGGTTGCTAGTATTCCCAGGTCCGCTCAGACCCGGGGTGGTGGCACCTGTTAGGGTCCCAGCTGTGGGCAAGTGGTTAGCCCCCAAGCTGGGGTAAAGGCGCTGTGAAAGTGTAAAAATAGGTTTTAATACCAGAAATACTTTGTAAAAACATTCCAGCAATAAATTTTTGAAGAAAATAAATATTACCAGTTATACAATAAAAATGGAAAAAAATTATTACCCGAAAACACATTTTTGACGGAAAAATATTACCAGAAATAGATTTTTGACAAGACAAAATTACCAGCAATAAAACTTTTCTCAGCATTAAATAACCCATTGAGGTCGATATACCGTAAAACAAAACAAAAATTACGTCCCTCCCATATATATATATATATATATATATATATATATATATATATATATATATATATATGTAGGCCACTTTGTTTGTCTGTGTCTGTGTTTTTTGTTTGTTTTTTTTTTTTTTTTGTTTTGTTTAGTTTTGTTTTTTTGCATAACCTTGTATTATATGTGATTGCATGATGCAATAGCTTTTTGGTATTGCGTCAGGTATTATTCACACGTAATTTATAAGTTTTGCCATTGGCAAACTAGCAACTATTTTGATAGTATTTGTGTAGTGGATCAGGCTTAGAATATGGGCAGAGTGTTGTAATTTTTGGATACCTTTTAGTACTAGTGAGCTAGCCAAAATGACTCATTTTATAGTCCACGAATAGAAGGGTTAACCAATCAGAAAGCTCAAAATATTCAATCCGACGTGTATAAAGGCAGCCATTTTGTTTTTTCTCCCAAAATATCTCCATTGCCAACCTGATATCGAAGTCTTAAAGAATTACTTAACAGCTGCTACTTTCTCTGAATCTTCACTGCCAAACTCTGATACTGAACACATTACGGTCTTCACTGGATTCCATATTCAGTGACTACGGCAAACATGGTTAACACAAAGATCCTCGCTTCCATCGACACAAAGAGACCAAATTATGGTTCTACGGTATGAGGGATATTATGAGCGTGAAATTAGTGTAGAAATAGGTTGTAGCAAAACAGTTGTACGTACTGCTATCGCGAATTTTCAAAACTCAGGATCATGTAGCGACAAGCGGAGAAGTAACCGTCCAAGGAAAACCAAAACGATGACCATCTGATGAATTGCATTGTTACATGGTCCCCAACAAGTTCTTGCAAGAAGATACTGCTTCAGAATGGTTAAATGTCAGTTCCATGAGAGTTTCACGCCGTTTGGCATTTGAGTTTGGTCGGTCAGAAATCATTCAAATCCGCTCGTAAACCACGGC
>CAHIKZ030004626.1:1660000-1712500 GCA_903632075.3 Acanthosepion pharaonis | reverse complement strand
GGTCGAAGAAGAAGAACCAGACTGAAGGCGACCAACCCCTGAACCCTATATGAAGTTTTTTACATGCATCAAAGGGAAAAGAAAGAGAAGAGGGAGAGAGGAGGAGGATCCAGACATTCTGCTGCGAGCAGTTGCCGACAACATATGGGCTAATATAGTTTATCCGCACAATGGCAGATACGACACTTTCGTTCGAACCCGATATGAAGTTTTTACAGCAACGCACGAGTGAAAATATAAATGATTGATTGACTTTGATTTTCTAAGTTATCAAATGATCTATTAAAATGCTCGGTTGTTTTTTATCTCTTTATTTAACTTAAAAACTAGATAACAAAATTCTTACATTTTTCAATCGTAACTGTTTTTTTCTTATGAATGAGATTTCCTTTAGGAAAAAAAGTAATGTGATAATGTGATGCAGACACGCATGCGCTAACATAATACATACGTACACAGACACTCCCATTTGTTCAGTGAATGCCGCCATTGCCAACGAAAAAATCGAAATAACTGGAGTAGTAATCTGTTACTATGAAACGTAGTGCAAAGGCCGAATTATACAGATTTTGAGCAGTTATTAACACTAAGCTCCACTTTTTAAGACAAGCAAACGATTATAAATGACTTGGTTACGCATTAGACTTGGCCAGCTGGTTTCGGCACCAAATACAAACTTATACACATATTCATGCATGCGCGCACGTACACTCTCTTTCACACAAGTATGGAGTATATGTAGGCGGCAAGAATTCATTCAAACAAATTCATGAAGAAACGGTCCAAAGTTCATGAAGAAACGGTCCAAAGTTCATGAAGAAACGGTCCAAAGTTCATGAAGAAACGGCCCAAAGTTCATAAATTTGATGCGAATTAAGACAGCTTATAGGCAAAGTGGAAAAATATAATAATTAAAAATATGAAACTATCTATCTCGGCCTTTTCATTATCTATCTATTCATTTATTTTTTTTTCATATCTATTTATCTATCTTGGCCTTTCATTGTTTATCTATCTATTTTTTCACATCTATCTATGTATCTCTTTTTTATATCTATCTATCTCAGTTTATCATAGTTATAGGAAAGAGTTCTTATATCAGGAATGGAGCGGTTGTAAAATGGCGTGGACATAGAAATCAACACTGCATGGTGACAGTCAGTTTCACGCTTTTAGCCACCATCAGAATAATATAATAATATATACACATGGATCCCCATCTACAGGATATTATAAAACTCATATGAATTTCATTTTAGTGTGTGAGTGAGAGAGAGAGAGAGAGTTCGTGTGTGTGTGTGTCTGTGTGTGTGTGTGTGTGTGTGTGTGTGTGTGTGTGTGTGTGTGTGTGTGTGTGTGTGTGTGTGTGTCGGGCCGATGCATCCTCACAAGTGACCCAAGCTACTAGCGGATTTTTGTTTGTTTTTTTTTTTACCGACTTAGTATCTCTAGTTTGGTTGGCAAACAAATGTGGAGAGCCCAGTTTCTCTGCTATTTAACCCATAACTGGAGGGAGAATTGTGTGAAAATGAACGTACGAAATCTGCCGTAATATATATGTGTGCGTGTGTGCGTGCGTGTAAGTATATGTGTGTGTGCGTGCGTGTGTGTGTCAAAATTCAGATATAAATAATATATATCTGTAAAGAGACAATATGAATAAAGACAAAAGGAAAATTTTATTTAACAACGCGTTTCGCCCTCTGGTGAAATACAAAATATAAGGATTTTATTTTGCGACATGTATTTTTTAAACAAAAGTAAAAAAAATATCGTTAGGTTTTCAAAATGTTTAAATTTAAGAACGCTCAAAAATATTCTCAGGGCTAACTGTGTCATTCAAAGTAAAATATTTACAATGTTCAGATTATCGTCCTCATCTTTGCTGCCATATTTATCACAACGTTTCCCCGTTGTACGCACCGGCCTTCTTCAGGTGGTTGGAATGTCGAACTGAACCCTTTATTTCGCTCGCTGGGGTAGATTGTTTCGTTTCCACGCGCCATGTCTAATGGATGTTAGTTATCAGTCATCTCATGTTAATTCCCCTCTCCAATGTCTCTACTGCCTTAACCAGGTATTGAACTCACACTCTTTGGCCCTGTCACTGGATCTAACTAACGCCTTTATCCACTGCGCCATTTGTCCTTGAGGACACATGGCATACTGGATAATGGCTATGGTGGCAAGGTCAAGTAGGAGGGACCAAACTGCACGTTGTCAACCCCCAAGTCCCCAACGGCGAAATAGGCAATGACCTACATGATCTTAACAGCCAAACCGACAGAAATGGGCAGAGCCAGTTGGGCTGGCATAACCAAAGTGAACCTTAAGAGACCAGGCGTTCGACAGCCTGAAGCAATCAAGTTTGCTAGATCTCCCCCTGTCTCAATCTCCTTTGATCCACAAAGGAGGCACTTATGGCCAAGTGTGTTGGCTTCTCCGTCGCGTAGAGTTGTTCACCAAAATCAAATTCAAACGAATGGCCTCGTCAAACTCTCTTTGATTTACAGCCATGTCCACCATTGCCAACAGTGGAGAGAAAGAGTTGTTTAAGTTGGTGAATGCTGCCATAATCCTTGCCTTCAGTTCATCTTTGATGTTACAAGGGTTGTTGTTGGTCTCTCGTTCAACTGCGCTCAACACATAATAATGAAGGGGGTTGGAGTCACGAGAGTTAGGTGTCCAGATGTCATGTGGTCGCAGAAATTGTCTGACAGCCATGACTGAGTTCTCCTGCTTATCAAACATGGTGCAAAATCCTGTTACCAGATATAGCGTCTTCCAGAATCCACCCTCTTGACCGAGAACAGCATTGCATCATCAAGGCACTTGATGTAGGCTTCCTCTGTTGATTCTGAGGCCCTGTGGGAAAATGAATAGAGGCATAACATCGACATCACTATTGATCACGCCAAACACTTTCGTAAGCACTGTCCTCAGATTGACACCAAACACTGAAATATTTGTATTGGAGCTTCCGGCGCGAATGCCAAGCAGTATAGTTTGCCGTTTCTGGCAAATTTCTGGCGAAGTGAATTGCTTCATGGTGCTCTCACAGACGGAGCCCAACTGATCCTATTCTACTGTGCAGTCGGCTAAATAAAGAACGCTCATACACGAAATTAATAATATAAAATGGCGACAATTTACTCATCGCATCGTATATATAATACAGCAATTTTTCTTTTATTGCCCACGGATAATTCGAGACAGGTTTCAGTATCAATTTTGAAATCGTAAAAAAGAAATTTAAAAAAGTAAAAACTGTTCTTAATAAAAAAATAAATAAAATGAACTTTGCTTATAAAAAAGCGTTCTCATATTTTTATGTATCATTTTTCATGGAAACCAAAACTGACTTATAAAGTTTCAGAACGGACTTACGCATCGTTACCTTAAAATTAAATTGGCTAATCCGATTAACAGCCAAAGAAAGAATTTATAATAACCATCGCCAAATCAACATGAGATATCGTTTCTCGCTTCATCATTTCAAAATGTAGATGCTTTTTCTTGCTGATGTATTCACTAAGAAAAGAAGAGAAAATTATAGTAATTTCTTTTTTTTAATCATTCACCTCGAGCAAGGCAATAAAACCACTAAGATGCCAACGGTTAGTAAGTGTAAAGGAATATGAGAGAAAGAAAACATTATTAAGAGAGAGCAATAAAAGAACAAAAATTAAGAAAACAGAAGAAAACGATTGACACTTTAAATTTCTGAAGATCAAAGTTGACCGGAAAGCAAGATGCTGCAAGAGAGATCCACGAAGTGAGAAGTACGATAGAAGAAACGTTTAACCTAGAAATTACGGTTACATCTACTCATTTCAACTGTAAAATAATGAGACCTTGACAGCAATCTAGTACTGCGCCTAAATTCATAAAGTCTGGGTTCCACAGGCGAAAGTTCATCAGAAAATTTACCCTGGAAATATTTATAGAAAAGTACAGGGGAGCTACGTTATGGAGGAAAGTCACTTGAAACCGAGATGCCAGGTCAGGAACAATAACATTGCAGATTCTTCTTTGGGTTTTATCAAGAATCTCCAAATATACAGCAGGAGCAACAGATCAGATTATCTAAAATATGATCTAATACTGATCTAGCCTAATTTAAAATCTATCGTGGCTGTTTATCAACCTGAACACATTTTACGGTTAACATGGAATACACGTTTGTTTTTTGTTTGTTTTTTTTTGTTTTGTTTTTTTGTTTTTTTTTACTATATGCAACAGTAATTGCTAGTGCTATTTGCAGACTGCAAAGAGGACTGAACTTTGGAATTTCAGCTTCCTAATATGTCATTGCCACACCTGTGCGCACGCGCTGGTTAAAGGATTTAAAAAATCTCTTAATCCCTGTGTAAGATTTTCTTAAAGCCTCCGTATCTGACCCGTGCGCACCTGTGACAATCCAAAGAATCGACTTTGATAGAAAATTGTGTCACATCGGATTAAGCTACTTTCAAAAATGATTTAAAACTGTAGTTGTATTTTACGCTTGGTAGCCAACTAATGCTAAGTGTTTATTAGTAACTTTACGATAACTTCCGATATTGTAGTCGCTAACGAATTTGCTGTTTTTTATGGTAAATCTATGACAGCTGTTAATATATAGGTTGTGGCTATGGTCTAATGTCACTCGGGTCTCGTTTATTAAAAAGAAAATCGTTCTCCATTCCCGTACTAATTTTATTTATCATTTCGCACCAAGCAAGGCGAAAAAGTCACCGACACGCAAGCGTTTATTGTGAGTGAAAGAGAGTGAGAAGTATTAGGACAGGTTCCAGGAAGTCAGAAGATAGCGAGCAGCGTTTTATTTAAAATGCTGATGATTGTAGGTGAGAAGCAAGAAATCGAAAGTGAGTTCTACAGGCCAGAACTTCGAGAAAAGAAACTATTAGAATAAAATTTACGGTTACATCTAGCTATTGCAACAGTAAAACAGTGAGACCTAACTCCCAATCTAGTAGTACGCTTAAATTCATCCGGTTGATGTACCAAAGAGGGAAGCTCATAAGATCAATTGCCATATTTGGAAGTACAATGTTGCATAAGAGTTTTATATTAACGTGTTACTAGTATATTCTTGATCTTAATTTCACTTGCTAAAAAACGCGACTCTACAATTGTCAGTAAGCAGAATTGGAAATATAAACGCCTACACACTGCTCACTAGCGATCGTAGAATGACGGTCCGGCAGTTGATAAGTGACAATTCTTCATCTTAGAAATTTGGAATAATATTATCCATTAATATAATAATTACCTGGAATTGGCAGAGTAGTTTCAAAATAATATCTGCTCAAGCCTCTGGGAGGCAACACCAGACAGTTCTTCTACTTCGGGAGGTGCCTGTGATCATAACCCTGTTCTCTGAGGGGTCCCCAAAAGAGGAAGGGTCGAGAGAGCTTGAGCAATTTTTCCACAGTATTGCCGTTAAACACATTTTAGACCCCGATCCCTGTGTTACATTCGGTAGCGATGTGTGGGCGCTGAAAATTCCTAAAAGTCCAATTAGTATAATAGCGATTAAAACCTCCCCACAATCCGGTAATTTACCATTTCTAACATTAGTGTAATGCTGGTTACGTAGGTAGAACGATTCAGTGATCGGAAACAAATATTAATCAGCACGCACCACCATTCAGAACGACTATTTGGAAGTTGCGTTAGCAAAACTAGTTGGGTTTTTTTTTTAAACAGCCACCGAAGTGTCAGTTCCTATAACCAAGATATGTTCTCGGTACTGGGGTAGGCTTCCTCTGATTTTCACCTAAGTCAATTTATATTAAGTCTTGCCAGCCATTCCTCTGTAAACAGAAGTAGCTGCTAAGGTTAGATATATCGTTTTTTATGTTTATATATTTCTTATATAACATACGATCTTTTTATTCCATTTCAGTTGTTTTGTCTATTTTTCGTCCTCAATTGAGCTCTGATAAAATGATCAATAAAGCGGTTAAGCAGATCGTTGTTATGGTTTTGTATTTAGATCTTAACACTTTACGGTAAAGTAAAATTTTTTCGTTACTACCCGTTTTTGTTATTCCTTTTGCTGTTTTAAAACGTTCACTTTTAATCGCTATTGTTACATTTTGTACCGTTGTTAAGATACTTATACAACAGATTTACACCTGATTTCTGCTTAATAGTGGCTAGAAACCCATGGGCGTGACATGAAAATTCAGATCATTGCAGAAGTTCGTCTCCGATTTTCATTGTTAATATAAAATATCCGAAACTTGATACTGGCGTTTGATTTTGGTGCCTATTTCTGGTGTGTTCTAGATTGAAACTTTGCATCCTTGTTTCGAGTCAGACTTTGTTGAATGTTGACGTTTTGTCTACAAATGAATGTCTTAAAGATGGAGGATGAAAAATTGCACTTTCGCCATATTATTCTCTGTGAATTTTGGAAAGTCTATATTGTTTTTTTTGTTTTTTTCATTCAAACGAGCTAGCTCGGACATTTATGAGTTTATTACACCAGCCATCACGGTACCGTATCAAGGTCGAAAGGTCATTACGGTGGCATCCTATATCTCTTCACAGTTGGTCAATGTTTAAGTGGTTGCGCCTTGGCTATGTGTCCAGAGTAGTAGATTACTTGCAGGGCACTTCCGGTGAGCAAAACCAGCGCATTCTACGTTCACGTAAGATTGTAGAAATATTAGGGATGAATCCATAAAGCAATGATTTAGTTGGCTCTTGTCTCCAGTTGTTAAGTATAGCTCTCAGCACCCCAATGTAGGTTTCATCAAGCTTAGCTTCAAGGGTTTTAGTTAAAAACCTTTACCTCACCTAAACATCATCTAGAATTGTTGACCTTCCACTGCATTCTTTGGAGGGCGCAAAAAACATGATCACCTACTGTTTTAAAAATTTTATTACTTTCTTTGTATTGTGATTTGATAGATTTAATTTTTTTGTACACTAATAAAAGAATGGATGAGTAATATTTTGATGTGATGCATTATGTTATGCATTACGTTTTGCATGCATGTTTTAACATAGAAAGCCAAAAACTTGAGACACAAAATAAAAAAACAAAAAATAAAAAAAAAACAAATACATTAACAATTTAACATGCTTTAAGTTTTATTACTTCTTGTAGAGTTCTGGGGTGCAATCTACCTTGTCATCTATTAGGCTGTGCAACCTCCAGAAATAAACGTATAAGCAGAGTGTCACATCGCACTTTCTACACACAAACTATGTCTCCGTCCTGGGTATGTGATAAACTACATCCGCGTCCTCGGTATGACGATAAACTACATCCGACAGTAAGGCCTCTGATCGGGAGGTTTTGAAGAGTGTGTAACCACCTCTTAATTGCTGTTGTTCCCAGGTCCACCATGACCCAGGGTGGTAGCACCTGTTAGGGTCCCAGCTATGGGCGAATAGTTAACCACCAAACTGAGGACGAAACACTATGTAAAAATTAGTTTTAATACCAGCAATAAATTTTTGAAGAAAAAAAATATTACCAGCAATACATTATTACCAGCGATACATATTTAGTAAAATATTACCAGCAATACATTATTACCAGCGATACATATTTAGTAAAATATTACCAGCAATACATTATTACCAGCGATACATATTTAGTAAAATATTACCAGCAATACGTTTTATGGAAAAGCAAAAATATTACCAGCAAAATTCTTGTCGGCATTGAGGTTGATATGCCGTAAAACTAACCAATCAGACAAAACAAACGAACTGGGTCTGATGGCGATTCTCGTCTCTGTTTGAGCAAATACCAAAATCTGGGCAAGAAGGCCTGCCATATTTCAGGCGCTTAGGGTTGATTACAAGGTGGTGTTCTGTTAACACCAGCCTTTCTTGTGGAGGAGGGGTCTTTGGTCTCCCCACCTCTGCTGTGGCACACACCTGACTGGTAGCCTTCCAGCAGAGAATGAACAATGTGCAGCGTCAACTTTTCAGCATCGGCAAGGTGAGCTGACTTTGCTTTCCAGATTACAAGAGAATTGAAGCAAAGTTCAAACAGATAAAAAAAATAACTTTTATCCACATCTTGGTACATCGGTGCAGTACCATGTAGTAGGTTAGCTGCTTGTCAGCTCTGTCCACTCCCCGCCCCCATGTGCTGAGAGTAGGACTGCACAGCACAAGGCTTGTGCACAATCTTGGTATGACTTTCATGGAGTTTTGACCGATCTTCTTTTCTGAAGGTTTCGGCAGTCGTTATCAAACTTATTGGTCTTCTGTCATACCAGGAAATAATATCAAATATGTCCGTCTATCTGCGTGGTGCGGGCTCGCCTTATCGGGGCTTCGCTGCTTTCATTTCATTCGACACACCCTTTTGGTTCACACGTAGTGTGCAACATGCTCCTGTTCCGTGTTGGGTTAGGTGGTGATACAATGCAGAGGATGAAAAAAAAACATCCATGTAAATTAAATCTCTCCTGTTTTTTTGTAGACAACACCAAGTAGAACTACCAATTGTGCATGTAACCGGTTTTCGCGTCGGCTCGCCTCCAGGCTTGAAGGCCCGACTTGGTTGGTTTTGCTGACATGTAAATCAGTAAACCGGTCCTGCCTCTGAGAGGAATCATACATTCATCCACTGAAAGTTCCTTTCCGTGATAAAAGTATTTCAGTTAAAGTGGCACAAGTCTTTCTGAAAATGGCCAGATTTTGAATGCCCAAATCACGTTCAGGGTGATTCTTTGGTTTTGTATTTGAGTTATCCAAAAGATGAAAGAATCTTCAAAAACCTATCTCGTGGTATGACGTTTTTGAAAACTAGAATTTGAAAAAATTCATGAATTGACCAGTATAATTCAAATGATGACCGCTTCATGGCTCCGATAAGAAGCAAAATAACTAGGCCTTCATTTCGTCGAAAGTAACGTCCTTTGACGTGTTTAAGTAGGAGCAGATACCAGCGTTTGTTCTTCTCCTTTCCTTCACCTGACTAGCACATTTATTTGTCTCGTTGACAAATAGTTATTATTTCGTCGTTTATAAATAGACGAAATAATTCACCTTTAGAAAGACTATAAGGCACATCCTTGGGGTCAGTAGCTTCCATAAAATTAGTCAGCCATGGATGATAATAGCCGCTCGACACCTCGTGGTTATCATAGCTTTCCTCCTCGTCCCTAGCGTGATTATTATCTCCATCTTCGACCACTTCAACGTCGATATCCGCCTGATTAACGTCTTCAAAATCATCATCCGAGTCCGAATTAAAGAAAAACTTTGTTGAATGTTGATGAGGTCATTTTTGTTTAGAAAATATCATGACAAAATTCACGTGGGTTTAATCGATGTTGCACCTTATGTAGGGGAATAAAAATTGTCGTCGGAAAACGGAAGTTTATAATCGTTCAAAAGCGAGAGTAGGCTATTTCGAACTTACAATAACGGAAATAACAGTCGACAAGTGTTTATTTTTAGGAACCCTCTCGAGGTGATAGAATGCGCTTACAGGTATAAGGAAGAAAATTTATACGGTGAAAATTTTCGCCTGCAGCTAGAAAAAGGTTTTAATGTCCAAGCATTGGCAGCATACATTAAAACCGATTCTACACTAGCACAGAAGCTCCGTTTAAGGCTCTTTGGTATAAAAAATTTCAAAATTACATTTATTTTATTCAAAGCGACCCAGGCTTTAGATATGCGAATTTTCGACGTTTTCGATAGAAATTTCGTTTCCTAAGTACGTAAAAGGTTCGACAGATTTTATTGATTCATCTGAGCCTGGGAATTGACATAAGAGTTCAATATCATTATCAGTATTTCCTAGATGATGAAGTGCTGTGGAATCGGCAATAGTGTCTGGAGTGATATCTAGGTCATCTACATAGTCAATATCGGTCAGACTTTTGGCAGGATATTGACTTGAGATTTTGGATGATAAAGTAAAACCTAGCTGATGATGCCTATCAAATGAATGTTTTTAATACATAGTCAAGGGTAATAACAAAGAGAAAAGACGCAAGAATGTCACCCTGAAGAACCTCTACTTAGATGTCAAATACGGTAGTATCTCCGTCCGCAGATCTAACAGACTCACACGAATAAGAAGCCATTTTGTTTTCAACCATGATTCATTACGCTAATCATTTGATCTGATTTTTCAATTTTATTTAAAGATTTAATTAAGGTTTATTTTAATATAACGGAAATAATAAGATTACAGACTTGTATCACTAACAGGACGAATAGCAATATGACATGAATGAAGTAGGAGCGATTTAAAAGGACCTTCTCCCGACAAGGTAGTAGATATCCACTCATCTCGTGAGGTAATGGTAGCTCCCTGTTTGGTCAAACATTCAGGCCCTTTGCGTGCAGGGTCTGAAGTTGCTTAACAGATCAACCTTTACATGGCACTCTCTTCTGCAATAGGCGACAGACGAAGCTGGAATGTGACATGAAGCTCTCTCTCTCTTTCTCTCTCTCTCTCTCCGCTCTCTCTCTCTCTCTCTCTGCTTCCTTCGTTGTCATCTGATTTCCAACAGTTGGTTTCGCCTTTTACCGACCTTTGTGATTCCTTCTGCGATTGTCTGCTAGTTGTTCCCAGTTACCAGAGTCGATGCCTGTAAGTTTTAGTTCCCTCTTGAAAACGTCTTTGAAACGTAATGCAGGACGGCCTATCGGACGGTGTCTCTGTAAAGTAACAGTTCGCAAATAAAACTGTTGTTTGTTTATGGATGGTCCAATGCGCAGATAAATTAACTATTGTTATTTTTTTCTAAGTCTTTGCAGTTTTTTCTTATCTTTCTTTACCTGATTTGCTTTTTTTTTCAGTTTTTTCTTTGTAACTTTCTTGGTGCGATGATTTTGGCACTCAACATACCTAACTCATAGAGAAAATATATCAAAAAAGAAATTACTTATGTTTACTTATAATAAAATTATTCCCAACCATATTATCAACAATTATGTTTACGCAAATGTTTGCTTTAAATAAGGGGTTTCAGAATGACCACAACAATGAAAACACCAGTATGAATATACTAATTGCGAATGCATTGTCATCAGTAAGAAGATGAGCTCTAGAATCAAGCAGACGTGGAAACAATGTAGAAAACGTCTTGACAGAGGACGGTAAGTGCGACCCTGAGATCCGTAGACGTATTGGGATGGCCAAGAACACATTCCAAAAGTTGGGCAAAGTATTGCGAGACAGAAGGATTTCTTTAGTAACAAAGAAAAGAATATTAAGCTGTTACGTAACATCTGCTCTTCTTTACGGCAGAGAATGTTGGACAAAGATGAAGAAGAGACTCAGGGTGACAGAGATGTGGTTTTACAGAAGGATACTAAAGATATGATGGACTGAGCGTGTAAGCAACGATGAGGTTTTAGAGAGGTTGGAAACAAGAACAAGGCTTATACTTAATAGCAGAAGGAGGTAGCTGAAGTTTCTGGGACACATAATGAGGGATTGGAGAATCTGATACTCACGGGTCGGATAGAAGAAAAGAGAGACAAGGGAAAACATGTGACATACCTGGCAGGCTTTAGCAAGTGGATGACAGAACGTGGTTTTGGGAGAGGAAGCGGAGGGAAGGGACTTTTTGAGAGCTGCAAGGGATAGAAGGAGGTGGAGAGCCATAATCGACTATGTCCTGAAAGGTCATGGCGGATAAAAAGAAAGAAAGAATTTTAGCTAAATGACCGACTTTCGCAGGTGAGCCACAGAAATGTAATGACGGAGAATTTCCGTCATCCGCAGTTAATGGCTTAATCTTTCAACACACATATCTACCTTCTGAAGAGGTTAATGTATAAAATTACTTCTTACGTAAGACATATAAATATTTATAGGATATAAATATACTGGATGTTAACACAGTTTTATTTACAAGGTACTAGGGTGTGTCAAAATAATATTTACGTTTTTTACAAGCCTTTACTTGCATCCTTGGTGAGACGATAAACTATATTCAACAGCAAGGCCTCTTATCAGGTTTTCAGTAGCATCGAACCACCTCTTAATTACTGGTGTTCTCAAGTCCACGCTGACCCGGGGTGGTAGCACCTGTTAGGGGGTTTCAGCTTTTTGTGTATAATATGTAACTAGTGAGCCAATCCAAATGACTTGACTCACTTTATAGTCCACCAAGAGAAGGGTTAACCAATCAGAAGACGTAGAATATTCAATCCGTCGTGTATAAAGGCGGCCATTTTGTTTACTCTACCCGAATGTCCAGTTCCAGCTTATCAGGCGAAGAGAAACAGAAGGACGAACTACGCTCTGCTACTTTTACCAAAATATCCACTGCTAACCTGAACAACGCTTTCCTACTGTCTTCGAAATATTCACTGCTAACCTCTGGATTCTATACTCGAAGAAAACCGTCATCATGAACAACATTAGAATCTCAGCTATGGGCAAATAGTTAAACCCACCAAAAGGGATCAAAACATGTAAAAATAGGTTTTAATACCAGCAATGCATTTTCGAACAAAAATATTACGAGCAATAAGAATCTTGTTGGCATTAAATAACCCATAGAGGTTGATAAGCCGTAAAACAAACCAAACCAAACCAAACAAGCCTTTACTTCAAAGCTTATTTCTTATCTACACCAGAAAACTCGTATTTGACTCTTCAGAGTGCACCAATTAATTGCGGATAAAGTATAATACAGACAAAAAACAGATATTCCACATAAGATATCATATAAGACAGAAGCAGTTCACGTATCTTTTAATATTAATAAGATATAATATTAAAAGTATTTAAAGTAATTTTATTCTTAATCTCTTATGCCTCAATAAGTTTTTTTTTTTTACTCTTTAATTTAATTTGGCTCGCAGAATTGTTTCGGTGGTACGACTAGTCCATTCTATATTGCTATTATTATTTTTTGAACGCATATATATATATATGTATGTGTGTGTGTGTGTGTGTGTGTGTGTGTGTGTGTGTGTGTGTGTGTGTGTGTGTGTGTGATCTAGGAAGAAAATGAGTAACTACAGACACCCTGGACTTATGAATATATGTTTTCCGCTAGGTGTATAAATAGCGGTGTCAGGCTACTGACTGCAGTGATTATTGAGTGGACCTATCCAGTCGAATTAGTGTGAATTATTGTGCGTCGATGATTTGGGTTTTGATATAGGATTTACCAGAGGTTAAGCCGAGCCGCGCTACTAACAAGGTATTCACTGAAATGATTAATTATCTTTGGTTGACTTTTACTTCTTTGTTCTTGTAATTAAATACTGTTTTATCTTAACATCGAAGTCTTGAGTTATACTTAATTATTAACGGCCACCGTACGTCACAAAAATATATGAAAGACATCAGGAAAACTTATCCTAGCAGACACGTTTCATCTTCTGGTGGACTTTATCAAGGCAAATGATCATTTGCCTTCATAAGTCAGCTGTTCTATTCTTGTACACTTACATTTATTCCGATACTATTTACATTTATTATCTTAGTCTATGAACTTTTCAACCAACCATCGTATATATATATATATATATATATATATATATATATATATATATATATATATATATCGAGAGAGAGAGAAAGAGAGAGAGAAAGAAACAGAGAAAGAGGGAGTATATATATATATATATATATATATATATATAAGTGAACAGGTGGCCTGACGATTGCGTCTAGCATCAAACAGACTGTCGCCTCTAAGTTTTGACTTCTATATTGACTTATATTTACACTTATGTGCCATAAATATAGCACATCTTAAGACTATATTTCTTCATATATATATAAGCGTGAAACCCAGGGTCACAAACTCACATCTATCCAACCAAATATATATATATATATATATATATATATATATATATATATAAAAGAGAGAGAGAGGTGAGAGAGATAATAGGCCGGTGAAACAGATTCAAGAGATTAATAAACCAACAAAAATAATACTATTGATAAGACTAATAATATTTATTATATATTAGTAAGCCTTTTGGCCAAATGGAAGAATGAGAAAGATTTTTAAAATCGGATTTTTTGGAGACATTTGTGTCTGTTCTCTTTTCTAGTGGAATTTGTTTTTTTCCGCAAGTGTTATATTACTGAAGAGATCTAACAGTTTTCGGTTAGCCACAACTGTATTCTTTGAATACGCCTAATTCCTGTTTAATTCTAGAATGTGGGAATTTATTTAAAAAACGCATTTTAATTTGGACTTTTCGTTTCCTTGTTGGCATTTAAATGAAGACTCTAAAAGGGCGCATCTAACGTTATCAATGCTATGGTCCGGTTGGTTAAAATATGCAGCTACAGTAAAATTAAATTCATGCTGTTGCCTTTGATATATTTTTATGACTATTATTATTCCTTACTATGATATATATATATATATATATATATATATATATATATAGGTTCTGTTATTAATAAATTAAAATGTCAGTGTGAAGCTGACTATGTAGGATGAACCAATCAGCGACTCGAAACTCAGATCGGCTAGTATGTTCCTGTAAATATAAGACAGGCTATTTTCAAATGCAGCAACATTTAGTGACGATTCGTTTAATGTCCTGTGCAGAGCTCGATCTGTTAGCCTTTACGCGTAATAGAAGCGGTTTTTATTCAATTGCATGAACCGTGTCTTATTGAAAAGCGCTCAATATCAGTGATAGAGCCAACATATTTAGTTGGATTGATGTGAATTTGTAACACGGAGTTTCACGACCATTAGACAAACTGATTAATTTTGGATTTATTTATAGTTGCACATATCAGTGTTTTATGGTAGTAGGGTAAAAATTTGCCGTCGGAACGCCACTCATACGTATGCTGGCACACATACACATACGTTCAAACCTATGTCACAAACTCACAGCAATCCAACTATATATATATATATATATATATATATATATATATATATATATATATATATATTACATGTGAGCTTTTTTCCTCTTTTGTCACTAGATTATTCACATTTAATTCAGTATTTCAAGACTTCCTTTTAAAATGCTCCTGTTTGTTTCTATAACAAATCGATGCAATTTTGTTTGTTTCAAAAGTTGATTAATTTAAACTAGTGAGCTTGTTTGCTACTAAGACTACTACAACTCTACTATTGTATCTAAAAGAAATAATCTTATCTTATATATCTGTGTAAATATTTCAAAAAAAGAAAAAAGAACCACTTCATCGCGGAGATGCGAAAACTGAGGAATATTGGGTTTTGTCAATAATACGCATGTGCGTGCTGTGTAATGGTTAACGAATCAGCATATTCCATTAGGTTGACTTTTGCACAAGTACCCCTGGTAAAGGTGTGAATCTATCTCTTTTCCCCACTCGCTATGTATTAAATAGCAGAGCTGACGAGGTTGTCTTGCCTTGAGGTGACAACCAGTCTAGGAGAAAGAAAACTGGCATGCAGAGGGATGGGCTCCATCAGGTTATCTTCTAGACACATCACCATTGCTATGGCTCAGTATATGTAATGCCTAATTGTGACGTGTATAATATTTAGATTATTTGTAACCACACTGAAAACATTGAACATTAAATGTATATATATATATATATATATATATATATAGAGAGAGAGAGAGAGAGAGAGAGAGACATGACAGAATTGAACAGACGCTCACAGAAACCGTTTATTTTATTAAACAAGTAATTTATACAAATGAAGTAATTATAAATGGTCATAAATTTAATAACTAATACTTGGTTGACATCCTTTTTGCTTTTTTTAATGCAAGGACACTTCCAGGCATGCTAGCGATGAGTTCATGAATATCATCTTGAGGAATTTCTTGCCATGTTTGACGCAATAATCCTAAAAGTTCGGGCTTAGAAGATAGCTTCCTGTTCTTTTTGCGGAGTTTTCAATCTAATATGCCCCAAAGGTATTCAATAGGGTTAATATCCGGGGACTGACTTGGCCATGGAAGTTTATTGATCCCATTTTGTCTCAACCAATGTTGCGTTGCTTGAGCAGTGTGACATGGAGCTTCATCTTCCATAAATAAGGAGTCAACTTTGCTCATTCTACTACTTGAGAATATTGGAAGGAGCCCTTTCTTTAATATAGAAATATATTTGGTTGAATTAATGTTTCCTTCACACTCCACAAGCTCTGAGCGACCATAATTCCAAATTGCACCCCATAACATTACTGAAAGGCCCCCATGTTTCACCGTTGGCTGCAATCTTTTTAAATCAAACTCTTGACTACAGAGTCTCCATACCCATACTCTTCCACTGTCGGAAAATAATGCGAATCTTGGCTCATCACGGAAAATGACAGTGGTCCAAAAGGTCACAGGTCTCTCCACCATCTCATGAGCCCAATCCTTCTGCGTTTGATATTGGCTGGACGGAGAAGTGGTTTCCTTCTCGCAGCTCTGCCAGAGTAGCCCAGCTTGTGAAGATACCAGGCAGCTGTTCTGGGACTGACATCAACTTGTGTTGCTATGTCAGAGGCCTTGCAACGTGGATCCTGTTCAACATTTCTTTCGACAAGACGCATGGGAGCCTGGATGAGGTTTTGTGCACTTCTTGCCCTCTCTGGTGAATTGTACGATCACTCTATTAACTGTAGAAAGGGGTATTGAAAGATTTTCAGATATTTTTCTTTTACTAATACCACCTTCATGTTGGCCCACGATACGTCCTCGCTGAAATTCTGAGAGGTCTAATGCTCCTTTCGTTCGTGGCATGTTCCAGTATTGTTATCTGCAATTTTAATCAAATAATCGAAGTTAATTTATCTTGGTTATTAAAATAAATCAGAAATAAAATTTATCTTGGTGTCTATTCAATTCTGTCATGTCTCTGTATATATATATATATATATATATATATATATACAAATAAAGAGAAAGAACAGTCAGATTAAAACACCACAATTCTTTGGCATATATATCTCTCTCTCTCTCTCTCTCTCTCTCTTTCTCTCTCTCTCTCTCTCTCTCTCTCTCTCTCTCTATATATATATATATATATATATATATATATATATATATCGTTCCACTTGCCCGGAGGAACCTCACGATCGAAACCTGAGTTGCGAGGTTGGTTGGCATTTTGCCTTTTCTTAAATATGTTTGCTCTAGATATTCAATATATATATATATATATATATATATATATATATATATATATATATCTTATTTTCGTTTAAAATCACCATTCTTTATTATTCCTTCACATAAAGTCACTCTTAAAAATACATTAGGGAACCGAACTATCTAATATTTCGAATACATCGCAGTATGCGTGCTAGAAAAAGACAAAAACACATGAGCAACCTACCCTACCCCACTTAAGTTTTAATTATGGTTTAATTAGACGATATTGATTGCAACTTCGACAAAAAGCGAAATTAAATTTAAATCTTTAATAATGAATTGTGTTTTTTTTTTTACTTTTCACTCTGTTCGATATTTAAATTTAACTTTAAATGAGTTATTCATTTAATTTTTAATCGGGCCTAACTACAGTAGTTACTTTATGTTTCACCGAGATCGAAAAACGGACGGACACACGTACACTGCACTTTATTTATATAGAACATATATATATAGTTTGTAGATGATCTATTGTAGGTGTTATATGTTTTGGTATAAACATATTTCTTTAAGGTAGGACATTATGTTGACAATTTCAGTATTTTCAAATAGTTTTCGCACGACGAATATATTAAAAATATTGTTTTAATTTTCACAAGAACCTGTATTTTTCGTGAAAAATTTCATACATTTTTGGAAATCATTTTTAACAATGAAACCAATAATTGCCATATTGAGGAGAAATGCTGACGAAAACACTTCCTGTCAAATTTCAAGGATTTAGTTTATGTATTTAACACTTCTACTGCCGTGGACGTACGTATTTACGAAACTTACATTACCTACGATCGACGTCCATATATGTAGTCAAGACATCGTGAAATATTGGTCCTTAATGTGTATGTTATAAATTAACCATCACTTAGCGCTATTTCCAAATCAGCGTAAACATAGATTACCATAAAATACGACCTGTTTTTTGTGACGTGTTTTTATTATATTGTGTTTTGTGAGCTTAGTCTGTATTTCAGAGCATACGATAGGAATCAAAATGGCGGCTTCCATGAAAAATTTCCATTAGAGTCTTGAAAGTCATTTATTTCTAGTCAATAGCGATTTCATATTTTTCTCAAATCTTTGCCAGCACCACAATAACCGGTTATTTTCTTTATTATTATCGTTGTGTTGTTTCTTTTTTCATTAATTTTTGTTATATTTTTAGATTCAGAACTTTACACTGAGCAATATGTTTTTTATCTTTACTCATCCTCACCCTTTGTTTCAATATATTTGTATATATTATGGGGATATATAGATTTTTTTTTAATGTCCATTTTTAAAGGCATATTAAAATTTTGTACTCCCCACACATTATACAATACAGTAATTATTAGCTGGCGAGATGAAACTTGATGGGGGATGTGAAAAAAACGGGGAGAAAAGGAAGGGGAAGAAAAAGGAATGAAAAAAACGGAAAACATATAACTACCTTCCGAGTATTCGATGTTAGGGTATCCACATAAAAGAAAAAATCCCTCGTAAACAATTTAAATAGAGCTCACACCATTGCGATTGGCTGTTGGTCAACTTCCAACCAAATGCGTGTCAGCGGGGTATGGTTTACCTAATATAAGTCAGTGTCTGCAGGCTATTAATTTAGATGGGGGTGCATCAGAAACTGATCAGCTCTGATGGGGTCGACTTGGTGAGGAGAGTATGATGATTGAAAGACCCGAACCTGCCCAAAGATCCAAATCAGAACATCACTGACAACGCCCTCTCGCGCTAAAGAACGTATATTCAAAGTACAAAATCTGTAATGTAATCGAACCTGACAAGGCATCTCTACTTCAGTCACTTTCCCCCGACGTGACATGGCTTCCCTCTGTCTTTTCTACAAATATTTTCATAGCAATTGCTGTGACAAGCTTTTTACACTACTGCTTCGAATACATGAATTTAAGCGTGGTATTAGATTGACATCTAGGTTTCTTTCCCTAAAAAATAATTATATATATATATATATATATATATATCTTGATATTTTTTGACAAAATCCAAAGAAGAATCTGCAAACTTTTACTGTTGAAATAGCTAAATGCAACCTCTATTTCTACTCCAACAGTTTCTTTTCTTGCACTTCCCACCTGTTGCCCTCCCTTCCGTTTACTTGCTTCTCTGATAACTACAATCTTCAAAAATTTTAATGCAATATCAATCGCCATCTTCTGTCTTCTTGAGTCCCGTTCATTTTTCTCCTTTCCTCGATCTTCTCTATTCTCAGGCTTCTCTTTCATTTTAGCATCCTGTACCCCCCCCATTAGTTGGGTTTTTTTCTAGGTTTTTAAGGATTCTACGAAAGTTATATATCTATTGGCAAAAGCTAAGTTAGAACAGAGTAACACCCAGGAGATGTATTCCAAACATGCTCCCACCCACACAGCAGATATCCAAAAATACAGATAGTACCACACCCCAAATATATTGTTTACTGTCCTATAACGTAAAGATACCTGAGTATCAACTTGATCAGTATATCAAATGTGATCAGTCAACTTGATCAATATATATTCTAAACATGCCCTCCTGCACACACACAGCAGGTGCCCGGAAGTGCAGATAGTACCACACCCCAAATATACTATGTTTTCTGTCCTATAACTTACAGATACCTGAGTGTCAACTTTGTGTCAATTTGATCAGTTAGAAAATAAATAAAGGCTCAAATAAAAATGGACATTTTAAAAGACTATATATTCGTATATATACAAATGTATTAAAACAAAGTGTGGGGGGGTAAGAATCAGGAAAACACAAAGTGAGATATTCATTAAAAGCCCCACGCGGTCGGATGTGGCACAAGGGCAAGTTTATAGGAGGCTCGGTTAAAAAAAACACAAAGTGAAATGTGGTTTTATTCCCCCTGCTAATGGTAATGTTTCATTTATATATTCGGCTCAAAAAAGATTAACAATTAATAAATATCAAGCAAATAGTCTTCTTTTTTTTCTTTTTTTTTTTTTTTTTCTTATCCTTACGCATCCTCACCCTTTGCTTTAATATATTTCTATATATGATGTGAATATATACATTTTAATGCCTGTTTTTAAAGTCATACTAAAATGATACCCACCCATAGATTATCATACAAATATATAAACATATATATAATATATAAAGCTACATTACGGCAGCGGGAAAGTGACTATGGCCAAAATACCAGGTTAGGACCAACAATATTTCAGATTCTTTTGGGGATTTTGTCAAGAATCTCTAAATATCTAACAGGAACACCAGACCATATGTGGCAGAAATATTCAAAGTATGGACGAATGGTAGACTTATAAATATGTAAGATACATTTTGGAGAGAAAAATTTTCATCATTAAAATAATGCGACCTTGTTGCAAATCTAGTAGTACGTTTGTATTTGAGATCGACATACCAAAGTGGAAAGCTCATTAGAGCAATTGCCTTGAGAATATCTGTAGAAAGGACACAGCGTAGCTACATGAGAGCAGTGGGAAAGCAACTGAAGACGAGATGCTAGGCCAGGACTTATAAAATCGCAGATTCTTCTTTGGATTTATAACAAAATATATGAATATAGTAGAAGAACCAGACCAGAGGTGGCAACAATATTCAATGCGCAGATAAATGGTATATTTATAAATGTCTGATTGACTTTGGCGAGAAAGAAAAAAAAACTGTCTGGCACCGTTTATATCAAGAATCATTTGATACGTAGCAGAACCAGAAAACCAGACGGGACAGTAGTATTCAAAACAAAAACGAATGGTAGAAATATGTAAGATAGATTCTAAAGGGAAAAAACTGTCTTGCACGACACAGTGAACCAACTTTCTTAGCCAGGAGACCGAACAATTGATTCAATATAATCTTTCCACTTCATGTCAGCCGAGAATGTAAACCCGAGAAGTCTTGACGCTTAGCATCCGCCATATTGATGGGAGGCAAAAAGGCGCCTCTCAAATGAGTAATAGTGAGAAGTTTTGTTTAGCATCAGCCATGCTGATTATATATTTATTTTTAATAACAATCGCTTGTATTATTTTATATTGGAAAAAATGTTATCGCTGCTTTGTACTTGGGAATGGTAGCATGTAAAATGCTCAAAACTTGATAGCTACACAATTAATTGATTGGCACTTTAATCCAAAAAGGCAGATCGTTATCGCTATTTCTAAGAGACGAGTGAAAAGATAGTTTGTTTGGGTTTTATTTAAGTGTCTATTCATACATTTGCCACATAATGTCTAACTATATGATATTGTGTTCTCTTCAACCCCGAATTTAATTGCTTGCATATCAGATGACATGTTCCGAGCATGAAAGGAGATAATCCAAAATGTTGTGCCTTGACTATAAAAACCATCGTAGCGAACAATGAAAAATACCAATGACGTCAACTTAAGATATACATAACATTTTGCTCTTGCGTGATTTTTACATATGAAAACGAAAAAATAAACAATGGGTTGGTTTCGTCTTCGACCTTTGCTAAAGATGAGGCAACATGCTATGACATGCTCTGATATATTGGCAGCGTAATCAACACACACATATATATTTTAAAACATTTTTTATGCTTATACATTCTTTTTTATAGATACAAATATTTAAATAAATGCTCTGTTTATAATAAACAGTATTAACAACATTTACCGACCTGATTGTCCGAGAAATTGTCATGGAAAATATGAGTTCTCCGACAGGAATCGAACCTGTATCCTATACGGAACCGTCATATAGCCTGACGTGCTTTTAACGATTTCGCCACAGTGGAGGTCGATTTTACTGTTTTTAAATATATGACGGTTCCGTATAGGATACAGGTTGGATTCCTGTTGGAGGACGCATATTTTCTATGACAATTTCTCGGACATTCAGGCCAGTAAATGTTGTTAATACTGTTTATTATAAAACAGAGCATTTACTTAAATATTTGTATCTATAAAAAAGAATGTATAAACATAAAAATGTCTTAAAATAATTGTCGGTCTTTATATATATATATATATATATATATATATATATATATATATATATATATATAAATTTGGCCTAGAATAACGCAAATTTCATATTCTTCTTTTTCTTCGTCTAAGCGATCATGGACGTCCGCAACGTCCTATCCTTCCTAGCTCTCAGTAACGTTTGTCTGTTGATTATCTATCTCATTCCCTGTTCTGACATCCATTTACACAATTCTCTCGCCTTCAGTATGTCCTATGAGTTTCAGATTCTCCGAACACTTTGTCCTCATTATGTGAACTAGAAGCTCTCATTTTCTGATCTTAAACACGTGTCTTTTACGTTTCCATTTTCTTTAAAATGTACTCATTGCCCACGTGTACCATCCATGATACCTTTTTTAAATAATCTCATGCGAATCAAGGCGATAAAGCCACTATGACGCAAGGATTTACTGAGTACTGAGTATGAAAGAATAGGAGAAAAACATAATTAGGGAGAGAGGTCAATAAAGGAACAGGATTCAAAAAGACTGAAGATAACGATTGACGTTGCTTTTAAATTTTTGAAGATCAGAGTTGTCAGGAAAGCAAGAAGCCCAAAGAGAGTTACATCTATTAATTTTAACTCTAAAAAGATGAGACCTAGCTGCCAATCTAGTATTGCATTTAAATTCGTAAAGTCGATGTACCAAAGAGGAAAGCTAATCAGGACATTTATCATTAAAATATTTGTAGAGAAGTATGTCCTTTAGGTAAACGACGTTACAACAGTGAGAAGCTGAGATGCTAGATCAGGACCGATGACATGTTAGATTCCTCTTTAAATTTTGTCAAGACTTTCAAGATACATAGCAGAATCGACAGACCAGATGCGACAACAATTTTCAATGTAAGGGGGGTTGATAGACTGATAACGCACGAATTAATGGTAAATGTGTAAGTTAGTTTCTGGCGAGAACATTCTCTATAACGAACCAACTTTCCTAGCAGCAGACGTAGCAATCGATTTCATTGTTCTACTTCATGTCAACGGAAAACGTTATAACGAGTAAGTGCAATGAGTCACTCGACCATGTTGATGGAAGGAAGAAAGAGAGCAGTTTCGTTTTGGAGGTGTTAAAATCAACAAGCCATACGAATCAAGCATTGACGTCGATTTGAGGAAAAAGGATTTTAGTATTAAGGGTGTTTCATTAAGACGGATCAAAGCAGTAAATAAATCAGTTTTATTGGTGAAAATTTATTTATTTCTCTATTGTATCACGTTATTTAAGCCATGGGAATTATGTGTGAAAAATAATATTGCTCAAATGTCCTCTAATGCTTCGGTGGCACACCTCCATTCGATGGTCAAATTTTTTGATGATATCTCTGCATAGTTTCTCCTCGATCTCACCAATATGGCATATTATCTCATCCTTCAGCTGTTGGATTGTTGTTGGCTTGTTGGCGTCGAGCTTACTTTTGGGATGCCCACGAAAGGAAAAAATCCTAAGACGTCAAGTCGCACGATCGTGGTGGCCAATTGACTTCGTTGTTTCGAGAGATGATGTGACTTGGAAACTTTTCATTCAAATACTGTTTGAACGTTCATTTTCGTAATAGGCTTCGATAAGTGTAACAGGTTGTTTGATTGTTAATCCTTCCATAGTTGAAATTACCAAAGACTTAAGTTGTTAAATCTGAAAGAAAACGTCATTCGACGCTTAAATTTAATTCACATTTAAAATCGATCCAAGTTATTGGAACCTTCTTTACTTAATTATTTTACAATATTTTGAAAGTAAACGTGAGTAAGGAGGCAATGTGAAGAAAATAAAAACTACAAGGAAACTTAACTTATAAATAGAAAGAGATAGTTGACATTTCTACAACACGTGATAAGGAAAGAAGTCTTGGAGAATTTAGCACTTACAAGACATACTGAGTCTAGGGAAGGAATGGCGAAATAACAAGTGAATTACCAAATTTTTTTTTTGTGAATGAATGGCAGAACAGGGACAAATTGCAATGGTAATATTAACTGTTGCCTTATAAGGAAATATTCGGCATTCATTGATCGACAGCAAGTTCTACTTACGGTTGAAATTTACAAAACTTTCTTCTGAAAACATTTTTTCGGAAAAATTGGTTTCTCACGTCCAGTAGCTGTTATCGCTCTTTCCAGTATCGATGGAAGTTTCCGTACTTGCCTTTTGTTTGAGGTAGTGTGGAATGTCAGCATCTTGATTATGTCATTATTCGAACTATTATGCTCATCTTTGTCACCATATTTATTACAACGTTTCGGTCGTTGTACGCTCCGGCCTTCTTCAGGTAGTTGGAATGTCGAACTGAACACTTTATTTCGCTCACAGAAGTAGACTGTTCTAGTTCAACGTGCCATGTCTAATGGATGTCAGTTATCAGTTATCTCCTGTTAATTATCCTCTCCAAGCAGACAATTGGATAAAGGCGTTAGTTAGATTTGGAGTTACATGTGATAGTGATTTTAATTGTTACTGTTGAAAACCTTAAAGTGATGTGGATTTTATCATTTGGTATAGTTCTTTGTTTGTGATTCTATAACGCCAGACCACGAGGTTCAAACAAGGACGGCCCTCGCTGGGATCCATAAGATTCAGCCGCTCAAAGCCATTTTAACCGTTGATCTGAGAAAGCTGTTTGTATAGGGCTGACAGTTTAGATATTTCTGAACGAGTTTATTGCTATGTATGGCATCCAGATGAAAGTCTCGCTCTGACGAGACTATTTAAGAAGATTTTTTTACGCTATTCTTTTGGCTTTGTTATCGCTCTTTCCAGTATTCATAGAGGTTTCCTTCCTAATCTTTTGTTTGAAATAGTGCGAAATGGCAGCATCTTGATTGACATCATTTTCCCTTCTTGTTACACGTTCTACCCATTGTAATTGTTACTGCTGTTGGAAGTTCTCAAGTGATATAGTCTCAGTTATTTGCTACAGTTCTTTGTCTGTGATTCTGTAGCTCACGTTCACGAGGTTTGAAGAATGATGATCTTTGCTAAGACCATACAAAGCCATTTTTAATTATTGATCTTAAAAAGCAGTTTGTATACAGCTGACAGTTTAGGTTTTTCTGAACGAGTTTGACACCATAAATGACATTCATGTCAAAGTGTTGATCTGACGAGGCGATTTAAGAACATTACTCCAGTTTCTAGGTTAATATTTTAGTTTTATAGCAATTTACGGTTTTGGCCGAAATTAAAGGGTTAAAATTTCTTAGAGCAACAAAAAAAGGAAGTAGGGGAGATCAGTTGGCACATCATAAAAAAATGCAATTATGTATAACTACCAAACCGAGGTCACTAATCCGAACAGATCAGTGAAGAATAATAATAAACGTCTTGATGCTACACTAAGCATGTCTCTCATGGCTTCTGATCTTAATTGATTAGAGGTGTTTAAGCAAACATGCTTTGTCTTGGTGAATTACGATGACTACTGTGAATATTCTTTTCAGTAACACATATGTGATTGTCACTTGTCTGATTACAATCAATTGAGCATGTCAACGAGGGACTGACGAACAGGGCATCTTTGTTCTCTAGTGGCATCGCGAAATCTTTTTTTGAAACTGAAAGGATGAAGCAGCCAAGGCAACTTAAGAGCCACATTTTTATATTCTGGAACACCTTAAATCGACGACCGTCTGAGTGAATTAAATTACTCAACCTGAACTGGGCCCCACCTGCTTTCATAAAAATCTGTCACCATTTTATTCTGTTAATCATTTAACCCCAAGTAAGGCGATAATGCCACTAAGACGCAAAGGATTACAGAGAATGAAAGAAAATGAGAAAAAGTTAGTTAGGAGAAAGTGCAACAAAAGAACAGGTTTAGAAAAAAAGACAAGATGGCGAGTGACGTTGCATATAAATTTTTGAAGATGGTAGTTGACAAGAAAGTAAGAAGCTGGAAGAGAATTGTACAGGCGAAAAAATCGAGCTGGGAAACTATTAGAATAGAACTCACGGTTGCAGCTATTTTAACTAGAAAATAATGAGGCCTTGTTGCCCATCTAGTATTGCGCTCATATCTGAAATCGAAGTGCCAAAGAGGAAAACTCATGAGAACATTTGCAATGAAAATATTTTTAGAAAGAACACAGGTAAGCTACATTACGGCAGTGGGAAAGTGACGGAAGACAAGACGCTAGATCAGGACCGATAACATTGAAGACTCTTCTTTGGATTTTGTCAAGAGTCTCAAGATATATAGCAGGGAAGCCAGACCAGAGGTGGCAGCAATATTCCTTTGCACAGATGAATAGTAGATTTATAAACGTAGAAGATGGATGCTGGCGAGAAAAGTACTGTCTGGCACAACACAGCAAACAAACTTTCCTAGCGGCAGGCCTAGCAATGGATTCAATATAATCGTTCCACTCCATATAAGTGGAAAACGTGCGTCCGAGAAGTTCCTATGAGCTGTTCTTCTGGAGTGTTGAGATGTTGAGTGTTTCCGCGTGCGTGTATTGAAATAAGGACAAACACATACGTAGGGAAAAATACTGGTATATCCGAAGAGGTATTTACAACAGAGAGATTAGTAGTCAAACGAACGCAGGTTAGTCAGTAACAATCAGAAAGAGTATAAAGTCCAACTGTATCTTCCGGTAGAGAGACGGAAGTGTGATGGTCACCTGATCTTCCAGAACTATATAGAACTGTTCTATTAGTAGTAGAGAGATCAGTCCATTCTAATGAGAAGGTGGGTGCGCCCCAACATGGAGGTTAGTATCAGCCATGTTGATGGAAGGCTAAAATGGTTCTCTATGATGACTAAAAACAGCTGTTTCGTGTTGGAGGTGCTAAGGTTTACAAACAGGGAATATTACGGTTGACCATATCAGGCACTATTTGACTGCGATGCCCGTGGCTGGTTCTCAGATTGAGGGACATGCCTGCAATATTATTGGTCATGATCTGACGGTTCGGCTTCAGTCACTTTCCCACCACCGTAATGTTGCCTATGTCTTTTATATAAATACTTTTATGGTAATTGTTCAGATAAACTCTTCGCTATGCTACCTAGAGTTTTGGAATTTAAGCGCAGCACTAGACTGGCGTCAAGATCTCATCAATTTACGGTTGAGCTGGCTAGATTTAGCCGTAAATTCTATGCTAACAGTTTCTCCGTCTTGGGTATAACGATAAACTAATTCCGCGTCCTGGGTAAGACGATAAACTACGTCCAACAGCAAGGCCTCCGATCAGGAGGTTTTGATGATCGTAGAACCACGTCTTAATTGCTGGTGCTCCAAGGTCATTTGTTAGGGTTCCAGCTATGGGCAAATAGTTAACCCCCAAACAGGGGTCAAAACCCTATGAAAGTGTAAAAATATCTTTTAATACCAGAAATGCTTTGTAAAAAAATAATACCATTAATACATTTTTGAAAAAAAAAATATTACCAGCAATAAAAATTTTGTCGGCATTAAATAACCCATTGAGGTTGATATACCGTAAAGCAAAGCAAACCAAACCTATCGGCTCTATGCTTTCCAGCCAACTTTAACCTGCAAAAATTTAAATGCAATGCCAATCTCTATCTACTCTCCACCTGATGACTATCTTCTCTTTCTGCACATCATTAATGTTTCTGTTTCTAATTCTTCACACCCTGTAACTGCTTGTGTTTTAGTGGCATTTCTGCTTTGCTTGGGGTGATTCCGATTAAAAAAAATATTTTTATATATAATATAACCGGTAGCATTGCAGATTCTTCTTTGGATTTTGTCGAGAATATCAAGATACATAGCAAGAATACAGACCAGATATGGCAACAATATTTAATCTACGGATTAATAATCATTTTATAAATGTGCAAGATGGATTCTGACAATACCATTGACTGGCATGATACAGTAAACAAACTCTCCTAGCACTGAATATAACATTTCAGTAATCAGAAATCTAAAAATATAAAGGGCGATTTATATATATATATATATATATATATATATATTCAAATATAACGAGAACGAAAAGAATCTAAATTCAAGCGTTCATAGCATTAATTTAAAAGAGGGCTCAATACCAAAAGTAGAGCAATAGTTATTTATTATAAAGATTTTACATACGGAGAAACAATTACTCACGACAAAGATGCTTTTTTGTTTCGATGCGAATGCATCTCGACAGGTGAGGGACAAAGATGTATGTAACATTTTTATAATAAATAAATATACGAAAGAAAGAAAAAAAGAAAGAAAGAAAGAAACCTCTCAGGATTTCATAAGGCGTGAAATTGACGATCTGCTTAGGTGAAACCTTGGTAGGTTTGTCTGGCTCTCTAGGTTTAACTATATATATATATATATATATATATATATATATATATATATATAGCTAATGCAGTAAGAACGAAAATAATCTAAATTCAAGTGTTCATAGCATTAATTTAAAAGAGGGCTCAATACCAAGAGTAGAGTAATAATTATTTATTATAAAGATGTTACATACGGAGAAACAATTACTCACGACAAAGATGCATTTTTGTTTCGATGCGAACGCCTCTCGACAGGTGAGAGACAAAGCTGGTTATGAAGGATTCTATTTTAAAATGCTTAAATAGAATCGTTTATAACTATCTTTGTTCCTCACCTTTCGAGATGCTTTCGCATCGAAACAAAAATGCATCTTTGTCATGAGTATTAGTTTGTCCGTATGTCATATCTTTATAATAATTATATATATATGTATAATCTCTCTCTCTCTCTCTCTCTATCTATCTATATATATATATATATATATATATATATATATATATATATATATATATATATATATGTATATATATATATATATATATATATGTATATATATATGTATTTAGTTTTTTTCTCTTTCATTTCTTTCCTCTTCTTTGTCTCTTTCTTCCTCTTTTACCACTTAAAGATCTCTTTCTACTTCACTGTGCAACTCGGGAGAATTAGGTCAGCATGTCTACAAACAGTTATATCCCTCCTTCTTTACCCTCTTCCCTTCTATTCATTACCCCCTCCACTTATGTTTCATATCATTTCCTCTATATATTTTATATCTGCATAAATTATGTTCATATTTTTCTTTAAATCTGGTAAAATCTTTATCCATTTATTTGTGTAATGATTGGTCTGAAGAGCTGGAATCGAAAATTCGATTCTGACGAAATAAATATCACCATGAACTTTTAAAATCTTCGTTTTCTTAATAATTATTATTATTTGCTCTGTTTTTGATATTGAGCTCTTTCTGGATTTATATCCTCTTTAGAATTATCCATACAGAATTTTGTTTATTGAGTTAAAATACCCCGGCATTCTTTTGAACTTTTTGTTTTTAGGAATATTCTTCAGTTTATTTATTTAATAATTAGTTATGAGGTATTTTTCAGCGCGCCCGCCTCGCTACCGAATGTGATACAAGGTCAAGTTTTAAAGTGGGTTTAACAGCAATACCGTGGCAAAACTGCCTAAGCTCTCTAGGCACTTCCCCATTTGGGAACGCCTCAGACGCCACGAAATAAACCCAGCCCCCTTCCAAAAGAGAGGCACTACCTGGGAGAAAGGCCCCCTGGGGGTTGGGTTTAATATTTTTATACTTTCTCGGCATGTGCCAGGTAAGTAGTTATGAATTCAAACAAACTACTGTACCTGTATTCAAGCTATTAAATTTTTAAAGATCTTCTATGAAAATAATCCTTGTAAATCTACTATTATCTACTAATATGGAAGAGAATGGAGATTTTCAATAATATATGCATATTATTTGGAATGCACCTTTTGAGTTGGACAATCTTGGAAAGGGCGGGTAGTGTGCATTTGGTGAAAACGGTTTACAACCACTAGGCTAGATGCACGCGTGCCTGTAGTCTTCCCGGAAGTAAACGATTTCCAACGACCTGTGTTGACACCGATGACGCCACATTTGCATTGATCTGTGCCGGGAACACTGTGCGGTCTACCGCTGGTACCCTTACAATGCATCAATCAAGGCAGATGGCTGTACTACCCGGGCTTCGGGTGTATGAATCATCAAAGCTCCATCAACGCACCACTTGAAATGACCAACCTGCCGCCGATATCTCTTAACCGGCTTTATAAAACAAATGAAATACGAGTGCGTCTCTGTATATTGCTACCTGATTATTCAAGACACCTTCACCATAGTGGTTCATAAAGCAGCATGCATCACGATCCATTGCCAAATATACTGGGAAAATGATCTGCTCATTCTACCGTTCCAGGAAATACATCCGTCCTGGGTATGACGATAAACTACATCCGCGTCCTGTAAGACGATAAACTACGTCCAACAGCAAGGCCTCTGATCAGGAGGTTTTGAGGAGCGTAGAACCACTTCTTAATTACTGGTGTTCCCAGGTCCACCCTGACCCGGGGTGGGAACACCTGTTAGGGTCCCAGCTATGGGCAAATAGTTAACCCCCAAACTGGGGTCAAAACACTATGAAAGTATAAAAAATACCAGAAATACTTTGTAAAAAATTATTACCAACAATACATTTTTGAAAAAATAAATATTACCAGCAATACATTTTTGAAGAAAAATATTACCAGAAATAGATTTTTGAAGAAAAAAAAATATTACCAGCAATAAAAATGTTGTCGGCATTAAATAACCCATTGAGGTTGATATGTCGTAAACCAAACCAAACCAAACCAAACCAAACCAGGAAATACCTGTCACCTTCTGGAATGCTTTCTCTTTACAAGAGTCAGATTAGTCCAAAAATGGACTAATCTGGCCTGGAGCTATCCGAACTTTTACACTCCCTTGCGTGAAAAGGGTGACTTATTTTCCACTATACGGCCTCTTTCCCCTAAGACGAAAATTCGCAAGCCTATCGTCACTCTGTCGCTATTTACATAGCTAATCGTCAGACTAGCTCTTCTTTAATTCCACTAGTTCCCGCCTTTATAGTTAAGACTTGCCATGCTACATCCACAGAGTCGAATCGCCGTCATTTCCTCCGTATTCTGATTGCATGGCGGAAGTTACACCCAGACAGTTCTTCCTCAAGAAGTGCGTGGATGCTTCCCTGAACACTTCAATCTTAACCTCTTTAAGTCGAGGTTCAATCGTTATCTATCCTCATTATGCTCATAATCTTCACTTCAAACTTACTCTTTTTATGTTCATATCGCACACCTCATTCAGTGAAATTTAGTATAAAATAAATCAACATTGTCCTTCGTTGCTGTTGTGGTGTCCTCCCTCTAAAGAGTCTATGTTGAACTCTTTCGCCTACTATAAAGTTACTAAGAGAGAAGGCCTTGGGGGAACAGTCGAATAGATTGTTCAAACTGTCGAATATTTTTGGCCGAGTATACGGGCCCGGAAAGCCCACGGTAAACCCAACCTTGTGCCACATACATCCCTTGTGTGTGTGGGGGGGCTATTAAATATTAATAATCGAATAGATTGTTCAACTGTCGAACTCTCTGCCTTGAGCAGAGAGGAACCCGGACGAGCCTTTGCCACAGAGCAAAGTTTCGTCCGGCGAGGTAGACAGGCTCTGAACCCGTTTATGAGGCTTTGAAAGGAATATTTTTGGTCGAGCCTACGGGCTCGGAAAACCCACGGTAAACCCGACCTTGTGCCACATATATCCCTTGCGGGGGGGGGCTATTAAATATTAATAATCGAATAGATTGTTCAACTGTCGAACTCTCTCTCTGCCTTGAGCAGAGAGGAACCCGGACGAGCCTTTGCCACAGGTCAAAGTTTCGTCCGTGGAGGTATGAAGGCCATGAACCCGTTTATGCTGCTATTAAGGGAATATTTTGGCCGAGCCTACAGGCTCGGAAAACCCACGGTAAACTCGGCCTTGTGCCACATACATCGCTCGGGGGTGGCTGTTAAATATTAACAGTCGAATAGATTGAACGCGGTCAACCGACACACACTCATTAGTCATGTAATACTCTTCTGTTGTACTTACTGTTTAATATATGATATATCTGTAACACTTGTTTTGTTATTTCTTTAACCATTTACTTGGTCACGACAGTTGCTTAGCAATTTTATTTTCTGTCACCATTTCTTTATTTTTTGTCGTTCATACTTTTTTTCAATCGAGTTCTCCCCAAGGAAGGCCACTCAAACACAAGGGGTTACTGGGTGTGGCAGATTTAGAAAACAGAAACATTACTAAGGAACGAAAACAAAAGAAGGATAATCAGGAGAAAAGTAGATAATGATTGACATTGCATTTCAATTTTTGAAAATTAAAGTTTACTGGGAAGAATGAAGCCGGAAGGGAGTTCCACAAGAGAGAAATGTGAGAGAAGAAACTGCTAGCATAGAACTTACGGCTACATCTAGCCAGATCAACTGTAAATTGATGAGATCTTGATACCATTCTAGTACTGAGCTTAAATTCAAAATCTCTAGGTACCATAGCGAAGTGCTCATGTTACCATGAAAGTATTTATAGAAAAGTCACAGAGAGACAACATTACGGTGGCGGGAAAGTGACTGAAGCCGATACACCAGATCAAGACCAATAATATTGCTGATTCTTCTTTTGATTTTGCCAAGGATCTATAAATATATATCAGCATCACCAGACTATATGTGGCAGCAATATTCTAAGCATGACCGAATGGTAGACTTATAGATATAAAAGATAGACTTCGAAGTGAAAAGTTGTCTAGTTGTCCGGAATGTCGTAAACCTTTCCGAAGCTTTAACGTGAATTAGCAACGAAGAACCTTTTATTGCATGCGTGAACACTCTCCCCCTCGGAATATTCAGTCAGCAGTGAAACGCCATTGAGTGAAATTGTGCATAACCGCTGCATTCACAACGGATATACATGAAACTTTGCTTGAAATGTAGATATTCGTTCGCTAGAAACATGAGGAGCATTTAAAGGAAGATTCAATGAGATAAGCCCAGGTAATATTTTGTACGGAGAATTTTTAAAATGTCCGAGAATACGTTGAAAGTTGTCCGCGTTTGGGAAAACAGTCAACAAGCAAAAGAGTCGGAAATAATGAACGCGGGCTAGTTGCATTCAAACAAAATTGGCGGTTAACAGAGCGCGAATGAGAAAATCTGTGAGTCACAAGTACAGTCCTGAAATTATTCCGTATATCATCATTCAAGTCTGTCAGCTTCTGCGATTTCTAGCTTTTCCCAAAATTTAAATCTACCTTGAAATGTCGTGAACGAAATTAAGGAGAACGCGATGATGTAACGGACGGGGATATACAACGATGATTTACAGACTGTTTTGAAAGGTTCGACGCAGTATTTGAGGTCCGTAGGCGATTACTATGAATAGGACAAAGGCGTTATTCCGATTATACTTATTTGTTAATATTAAACGACGAAATCATTTCTGCATAAACCACATTTTGTGTGTAAATATGTATCATCGATTTTCTTAATGCAAAAAGATTTAAAAATATAGTTTTAATAAACCAAAAGATATTGTATGCGGTTAGGATTGTTTTATTGTTAGCTTTACTCTATTTTATTGAGTTTTATAACAAACACTGGATAAATAGACACAGCATCGGCAAGAGTAAACAGCACGTAAAATGAAAATTTCTGATATTTGAACCCGCATACAAATTTAACACGCCTGATTTCATGGACATCGTAATAATCAATTCGGTTACGGAAACGTTAAGCAAAGTAATAGTTAATAGTCATTTTTCCCTTCAGATATTCTAATTCCTTTTTTGACAATCGGATCTTATTTAACTTTACTTGTGTAAAGCCGGATCTATGTCGACTATTTCGACTGGAGTCTAAATCCGTACCTATGTCTACCTTTTCGACTCGAGACTAAAGCCGGACCAATGTCGACCTTTTCGACTCGAGAATAAAGCCGGACCAATGTCGACCTTTTCGACTGGAGTCTAAATCCGTACCTATGTCGACCTTTTCGACTCTAGTGTAAAGCCAGACCTATGTCTACCTTTGTGACTCTAACGTAAAGCCGGACCTATGTCGACCATTTCGAATGGAGTATAAATCTGGACCGATGTCGACCTTTTCGACTCTAGTGCAAAGCCGAACCTCTGTCTACCTATTCGACTCTAGAATAAAGCCAGGACAATATCTATCTTTTTCACTCTGGTGTAAAACCAGTCCAATGTATATTTCTCCCTTAATTCGATGATTTTTGTCCTATAAACTTAAATTTCCCCACCTATTATTTATATTCAAATATTTTACATTGACTTTCTTCGCACTCATTATTTTTCTCTGAAATTGTGAACTAAATGGTTGGGGATTTTTTTGTGAGTTGGCATTCGTTTTTTTTTTTATTTTCGTTTTAATACAATATATAGAACTATACCCAGAAAAATTAGCTGAATGAATTTAACTTGCTCAAAGAAGAAATTTGAACAAAGTTTTTTCATATCTTTTTTCATTGTTTACTAATAGCCAATATACTGGACACTACTACAGATATGCCTCAATGTAATTTTTATGTTTTATAGTTTTTCGAGCAAAGTCACGTTTAGTTCCATTTTAATAACAATATTTATGACTTTTACACTACCAGACAAGAATTGTCATTATTCAAGTTAAGGCGACTTTTACTATAGAAGAAGACGGGTCAATAAGTTCGTAGTTCGACAAGCATTTATTAACTGCATTTTAATCTGAAATTTTCCCTGTATAATATTCGATCGATGTGATTAATCTTCTTTGATGTGCTATGTTCTTCCAGGATGTGTTCAATCATGACTCTCCAGAATTTCCTATATATTTATAACTCTAAGTAATTCCTTCTTTACTGCTCCTCTCTCTTTTTTTTCTGTCATCCGTTTACTCAAACTCGTTTCGTACTCGCTGCTTCAATAATTCCTGTGCGTGTTAAATTCTCCAAGCTTTCCTTCCTCATTAATTGTCCCAGAAATGTCAGCATGTGTTTCTGATTGTTAATACCATTTCCTTGAAGTGCCTATTCAACTTAAAACTTCCTCATTATTCACATGTTTTGTTCACGGCATTCTCAGCATCCGTCGTAGAAGCAAATCTTTCTCGTAGCAAGTCTACTTCATCTGCGAGATTGTCCAGCATTCGCTGCCAAGAAAGGGATTACCTGTTACATAGCAGTTCAGCACTCTTTGTTTCTAACAACATTTTCTTCTCTCCTAAGAATCAGCTTAGTTTCTGAAAGGCATTTTCATAGCAGTGCTTATAACAAAACATAACTGTTGTGTATATCATTTTCTAATTTCGCTGTTACTATGCACTTCCGGATTTCTGTGTTATATTTTCCGTCCTCTGATAATCCTCTAACCAAATAACTGCATTTGCTTGATTTTGACGTCCCTTATGTGCAACTTACATCGTAGGTTGTCCTTTTTGCTTACAACAATGTATTTTCTTATCTTGTAATTGATGTTAAACCCTTTATTATTGCTAGTCTTTGTTTTGACACCCGTCAGTTAGGATTTAGCAAATTTGTTTATATGAATGCATGTGCGGGTGGTGTATGAGAAATCGGGGAGTCGAGTTCGATTTCTAGTCGTGTTCGTTGCATTGACTTATGAGCAAATATCCTAGGGAAAATGGGGAAACTTACAAATCCACCGATCAGTTAAATAGCAAGGAAGACTAAGCTCCCTAGCCTTGGCTGGCAATCAGTATAAAAGAAGGACAACTCTTAAAACCGTAATCATCGGTGTAATTTGCCATCAATGGTCATAATCGTCTACCGAATCGACAACCATTATATAGGGTGTTCCAATAACTTGGACCAATTTTAAATGTGAATTAAGTTTAAGTGTCTAATGATATTTTTCTTTTCTTTCAGATTTGACTTAACTTTTCTTTCAGATTCAACTTATGTCTTTGGCAATTTCAACCATGGAAAGATTAACAATCAAACAACGTGTTAAAGTTTCAAGAGTGCAATTGGAAAAATTGTTTGTAAATTGAAACAAAATGGCTCGGTGGCAGATGTGAAAAAACACCATTGCGTGCTCGTTTATGCCGTTCAACTGAAAACATTGCTGCAGTGCACAAGAATATGGCTGACAATCCAGACCCCTCTATTCGTCATCGCGAGCATGAATTGAACCTCTCCACAACAACGTTACATCGAATTTTGACAAAAGATTTGTCTCTACACGCTTACAAAATTCAATTGAAACAAGAACTGAAACCTGCTGATCATTTGAAGCGCAGTACATTCGTCAATTGGGTGCATGAGCAAAGACAAGCTGATGAAGACTTTTCGCAAAAAAATCTTCTTTAGTGATGAAACCCATTTTCATTTTGGTGAATTCGTTAATAAGCAGAATTGTTGCATTTGGGTTGATGAAAATCCAAGGAAGAATGTTGAAAAGCCACTGCATCCACAAAAGGTCACTGTGTGGTGTGCATTTTTGCTATCAGAATCATTGGGTTGTATATTTATAAATTTGTACGTCCATATTCGTAATAGGCTTCGATAAGTGTAACACGTTGTTTGATTGTTAATCTGTCCATGGTTGAAATTGCCAAAGACTTAAGATGTTAAATCTGAAAGAAAAAGAAAAGAATCATTAGACACTTGAACTTAATTCACATTTAAAATCGGTCCAAGTTATTAGAACACCCGTTATATGCATGTATGTGCATAAAATAGGATACAGAATCCAGACAAAGTTTGAAGAATATGACAAAGAGAAAAACAGTTTTATTGAAACTAGATTATGCGTTTCACCCTTACAAGGTTTTATCAGATCAAAAACGAAATAAAGAAATATACCTGGATTTTGTATCGTATTCTATATGCATATTGTCAAAACGAAAAACACATAGACAGGCCTAACATATAAATCTTAAATTTTAAACTAACTGAAAAATTGGATAAAGATTTACTTTAAATCCATTTCATAAAAGGCTCTATGATTCTTTTGCTTTCGAGACATTTTGAAAATAGAATGAGGATTTACCTTAAATTTAATGCAGACAAGCTGGGGGAATGTATAAATGAATTTCAGCAAGAACTAGACACTTGTGAATAAAATATACAGAATAAATATTAACGGCTTCTTTACAAAGTCGCACAATTTCATTCTTTTCTTTCATCACGAGACACGCCAGCTTAGTGAGAAAGTACTAATGATTTATTATTTAAGCATATACACAAACACACACACACACACACATTTCATTCTTTCATTTTTGATTAGATGATAACTTGTAAGGGCGAAATATGTATGCATGTACGTGTATATTGCGTGGTTGAGTGATTACAGTGTTAACTTTCCTACCATGAAACCCGGCTTGGAATCTGACCATTTTCGATTTGTAAGGGTGGTAACCATGATAATACCTGCTTAGAGAAATAACCCCTTGCGTGAAACATTATGGGTTGACCCAAGCCTTTTGGGTAAAGCTGGATAAAGGAAACTGCAATTAAACGACGGTCGTGTTAGTATATTCACAAGTCATTTTGACCGAGAGTTTGAACTATTGATCCCACCAGATTATGCTCTCTCTCTCTCTCTCTCTCTCTCTCTCTCTCTCTCTCTGGCCCTGCAAACTGTAACTTACCTGCGATCGTCGTAGTTGCAGTCTAAAGTGCAGGCTGGCACTGTGATCATCGAAGGAAGGCTAACGTACCTGAGCAGGCGTCGGCAACAGGGAATAACTTAGCGGAAAGGCAAACTCGGAAGAAAAACTAGACAACTTTTCTGTTGTTAATAATTAAATCCCTGAATAAGCTCACGTAAGTGTGAAGGTCATTTTGTTTGCCTGGAAACGGTATGATATCGATTGGTGTGAAAAGTCATGAAAGAAGGTGTTAAAAAGAAATAAAACATAAAAGCTTTGCACCTGTTGGCATACTTCAGGATTAGGTTCTTACTAAGCAATCATCAAAAGATATGTATTTCGCTACTATTTTTAGTATTATTTTTACTATAATATTATTTTGTTTTCGTTGAATTTGTTTGCTTTCGTTTTGTTTTATGGGAACAAAAAAGGGCACCGCCGGAATTTATTATGGGTGGGGGTGCAATCTTATATACGTATATAAGATACGTAGATGACATTGAGGTGATAGTAGACACAGAAGGAAAAGTGCACTGCCCACTAGACAAAGTAATAAAGGAAAGTGAGAAGAAAAAGTCATTAACAGTAAGAAAATAAAATGTAGGATTATAAAAGAGATGGAAAATGTGACACTGAAATCCGAAGAAATAGAAGAATCATTTTCTATGTAAAATTTGATAATGGTTCAGTAAAACTGCAATCATTTTGTAAAGGTTCAGCAAAAAGGGAATTATCTTCTAATGGTCCAGCAAGAAAATTAATTTCAAATGGTTCAGCAAAAAGACAATTTTTTTTTTTGATCGATCCAGCAAAAAATTTATTTTCGGATATTTTAGTAAAACGACAATTTTTGTCATGGTGCAGCAAAAATGATTTTATAATCGTTTAACAAAAGATTATTTTATGATCGTTCAGCAAAAACACATTTTTTTAATAGTTCAGCAAAAATTATTTTCTAATCTTTCAGTAAAAAGATAATTTTTTTTCTAACGGTCTAGACAAAAATTATTTTCTAATGTTTGAGAAAAAAGATAATTTTTCCAATGTTTGAGAAAAAAAAAACAATTTTTCTAATGTTTCAGCAAAAAGACAATTTTTCCAATGGTCCAGCAAAAAATTAATTTCTAATCGTTTAGCAAAAAGATAATTTGTTCAAATGGTTCAGCAAAAATTTATCTTCTTATCACTCAGCAAAAAGACTTTTTCTAATGGTTCAGCAAAAAGACATTTTTCTCATGGTCCAGCAAAAAGACAATTTTTTTTGTAATTGTTCAAGAAAAAAGAATTTGTTTTCTAATAGTTCAGCAAGAAGGATTCTTTTCTTATCATTCAGCAAGAAGGATTCTTTTCTTATGATTCAGCAAAAAGGATTCTTTTCTTATGATTCAGCAAAAAGGATTCTTTTCTTATGATTCAGCAAAAAGAGAAGTATTTTAAAATAGTTCAACGGGAAGCTAATACAGACGCACGCAAATATCACAAAATAGTCGAATGTAGCTCTATGTAAGACGTTAGTTTAAAACTCAACTTATTTGTCATTTTATTTTTTAACGATTTGAAGAGCTTTAAAAATCATTTTAATAAGCCTAAGTAAATTAAATTTAACTCAAACTAGAATTATTTAATGGTTTATACAGAACTGAATTCACATAAGTAATTTCAATATTGCGTTAGTTAGATTTTTCGCAAGAATAAGCTAATAGTTTTATACAGACATTTCACTCTATTGTTGCATATACGAGGACTTCTGAAAAGTTCTTTCACAAAATTACTTCCTAAAATCTGTATTTCAGAGAGAAACTATCAGAATAGTGATATTTTTATAAAGAAAATCGGGCCAAGAATTTTTCATCACCCGCTCGTGAGAAAGGATTCCATTAAAAATAGAAATATAAAAAGAATGGGGACATGAAGTAAAAGAAGTAACACGCAATGTACTGGAGAGTGGCTGAAAAATTCTGGCGGTTACACATTTCCCCAAATTAGTATTTCAACGATTAAATGTAAAGATAACTGATTTTGTGAATTAAACCGGGCCGAGAACACTTCAGCCTTCCAACCTTATTTTGCCTACAACAACTGACATACCTTATTGACGGAGATATTCTGTTGCAAAATAGATTATGATCATTGATATCTAGTAATATCTCCTCTTAACGGGACATTTCACTATTAAAAAGGGAGGACCAGGCTGCGTGACCAATAAATATGTAAACTCACATTATGTTATATATTAAAGAGTATTTGTTTTATTTCATATTAGTAATTTTGTTTTCTAGATAAAATATTTTTATTGTTATTATTTTTACTCCATTGTATTAGTGTTGATTTATGTAGAGTTAGTAAAAACATTTCAAATATCTCAGTATTATTGCTTTTTAGATGATGCGTTTTCGCAATTATTATTTTAGTACAAGAATAAATTCATCACGAAATGGAATCGCCTTAGATATCTCAAAGGTCTTTGACAAAAATGTGGGTCACTACGCAAATTCTCCTGCTACGGAATTTCTAAAATATTCCACGCAATAATGAAATCCTTCCTAGGTATGTACTTGAAAGTCGTTGCATATATGCGTAGCTGAGATGTGGCACAAGGCCAAAAGTTAAGGGCGCCCATTGAGGATCGAACTCGCTAGTCAGTCGCAATTGTCCTAACGAGACAAGCTTGTTAACCGTTATGCTACGTCGAGGTGCCCATGAAAGTCGTTGACAATAATCAGGCTTCTGAAGCCCATGTGATCAATTCAGGCGTCCAACAAGGCTCACTCCCGCGGCCCTAAGCTCTTTCTGCTTCAGATTAACGATCTGCCTCAGGTCGTTAATAAATATCTATGCAACAGTGTGTGGTTGTACCTCCAAGAATCTAGAAGACCAGAGCCTGGCAGCTGATCACTCATCTGACCGAGCACTAACAGCTCAATAGTGGAAGAATCCCTCAAAAAAACCGAGCATGTAACGTTTTGTCCTCACCGAGCAGACCCCGATTTCTGTCCATTCCCAACGAATGGCTGCCCTCTCAAAGGGATTCCTCGCTTCGAGCGTCTATGGTGCCTCATGTTCGCGACAGACCCTCGAGTGGAACTCGTGTATACGATCCATCGTGCTAAAGATGCTGGAGGAAATGGTCGGCTCCATATATCGCTTCAGAGTGTACCTGACCCCCTAATTCCATGCTCTATCCTTACAAGAGTCTGATCAGAGCAAACTGGAAGAACTGCCATATCTAGGTTAGATGTTGATGATGATGAGAAGGTTAGATGTTGATGATGATGAGAATGTGGATGATGGAACGATACTATCATGTAATTTCTACCTTGTGAAACTGTAAATACTAAAAGGATATTTTGAAATCATTGCAAATGGCTTAACTAAAGAATCGAATTGGAATTGAATTTACAATAGTACACGATTGACTTTAGAATATATTAACCAAAAAATATATATATAAATAGTCTCCTAAGCTTTCTCCTGTCAGTTTTAATTCGCCTTTCCACTGACCAAAGGCCACGACAAGAAGACAGTTAACAGAATTATCATTCTCTCCGTTATTTTATCTTGTAACAATGTTCTACACATGTAGCCTTGTGCCAGACCAAACTAAGTTTTAGCAAATGCCAATAAGGTTCATCCTTAACTGGATGAAGTGTACATTGTCAATGTTTGAATTAAACTCACCGACAACAATAAATATCCGTTTCAAATACCGCTTTTGACTGTATCCTTGTCATTTGGCCATACCTGCAAATACCTTAAGTGCTGATTACCGGTTTGCTTCCTTAATCAGTTATAGACGAAGATATCAGACATGATTATCTGCACGGTTTTGCAAAGTCAAGTGATGTCCCACGTATCTAAAATCTGTTAACTTACATTCTTTTTTTTATCTCTCTTGGATCTGAGCTGCCTGTCGATATGTAGTAAAAATATATGTTATCTATCTATCTATCTATCTATCTATCTATCTATCTATCTATCTATCACAGTATTTTCGTATCTATCTATCTATCGATCTATATATCACAGTCTCTTCATATATATATATATATATATATATATATATATATATATATATATATCACAGACTCTTCATCTATCTATCTATATATAGAACAGTTTCTGCATCTATCTATCTATCTATCACAGTCTCTTTATCTATCTATCTGTCTGTCTATCTATCTATCTATTTATCTATCTATTTCCTATTTTTTAAAATCACACAAAATATACGTGTTACTCTAGTATTTTCGAGAAATTAGTGAATAATTATATATTTCTTTAGTCGTATATATATATATATATATATATATATATATATATTTACACACGCTCTATCTCTGATATTTACCACTTTATCCTATAAATATAGCACATCTTAAGACTATATTTATTCATATATAGATAGATAGATAGATAGATAGATAGATAGATAGATAGATAGATAGATAGATAGATAGATAGATAATATTAGTGGTAAATATACGCATACATATGCAATCATATATCTAAAATATATAAAAATATAGACATACAAACATACACATACATATATATTTGTATAAAAAATAAATCCAAGAGGATAGAATCCAGGTAGAACTCAATGTCCAGGACAGAGTAAGGATATAATAAAAAGGCTTAAACACTAATATTCCATGGTCATAATTTATTCTATTGGAATACGATCCAAATCATCAGACCTACAAATTAAAAAAGAAAACAGAAAAAACAACTCCGGGAAAAAAAATAAAATTTAGTGAGAGTGTATGTATGAGAGTATATATATATATATATATATATATATATATATATATATATATATATATATATATATATATCCAAAAGCACTCGGAGATATAAAATATTTGGACAATTTTTATATAATTTACGTCCAGAAAAGAAAAAAAAAAATTATAAGGGACATAAAAAATTATATAAAAAAGCCACAGCACCTTATCAGTCGTTTTTTTAATGTAACTTTCACACACACACACACACACGCATATATATATATATATATATATATATATATATATATATATATATATATATATATATATATATATATATATATATATATATATATATATACCACTCAGTTTTCACCGAAGTGTCCACTATTATATGTACGCATTCTCTATCCAGACCACTGACCACTTTTATCCCATAAATATAGCATACCATAATACAATATTTATATATAAAGTCTCTTTATATATGATTTGGTATTGAAAGTTCCCAAAGAGACTGAATTCTTAAAATCTGATTGCCAAAATATAATTTGTTTTGATTAGACTGAGAAACTTTCAGTACCTTTTCTCGTGTATATGCATATGTGTGTGTGCATGTGCGTGTGTGTATGTGCTTGTGTGTGCTTGTGTGTGTGAGTGTGTGTGCATGTGTGTGTGTGCGCGTGTGTGTCTGTGTGTGCGTGTGTGTGTCTGTGTGTGCGTGTGTGTGTGTCCACGCTACAAATAATAATTCTATTAAAAAAAAACAGCGTCTGATAAGAACATATCAGCGAAAGAATTTGATAAACTCTCCAAATATAATGATCCGGAAATAGAAATTAAAAGAATGTGGTATTTAAACACGACCGTTATTCCAGTAGTTACAGGAGTGCTTGGAATGATTAAGGAGACACAGCTCAAGAAAATCTCACGAAAGCGATCTTTGTTTGAAACACAAAAGATTATGTCAATGAGTACTGTTTACATACTTAGAAAACTCTTTCAAACCAATCTACTAAACAAATTTCTAAGGAAAACACCTTCAGTTACCTTAGATCTCAGATGAAAGGCTTGGTAAGTGATTGTATCAAATAGCAAATCAAAAGAAATAATAATAACAATAATAATAATAATGATACTTTTCCTGTAGTTTGATATAATTCTAAATTCTTTTGACTCTTGTTAATTCTTTCCTTTTCAGCTCCCTTTTCTCTTTCCCTTTTTTTTAAGTCTATATACTAAAATCTATTTATCCCCCTTGGAGTGGTCACTCCGACTTATACTAAGTTAAAACTTAGTATCGTCTCCCCCACTGAATACCATACACTCTTATGAACTACTCTACCTTCGTTATATTAATAAATCCACAATCTCATTGGTTGGGCGTGCTCTAAAGCTGGTAACCTGAACATAACTACCCCTTGGCGGTCAAGGTTAAAACGCATCTCTACTAATTTCAATGAATACGAATAATATTTCATACCGGATCGGCCGTCAACCGGAACAACAAGGGTCGCGTCCCTCAGAGAGGAACAAGTCTGAGAACGAAAAGTCTGTCACTGGAACAAACTCTTCCACACACGAAAAGACACTTGGTCACCAAACCCGGATTATTGCCAACCTTGGACCAAGTGACTCAATACCAAATCGACTAATAAAAAGTAAACGAACGAAATGGAGCCGCGAAGAGTATCGACAAGTCATGACATCCTTCTTCACTGCACTCGAAAACCCAGCAAAGAACACCACCAATCAAACATACCAAATATGGAGAAGTACGGTGGGAAATGATATAAGACCTAACCTCAATCCAAACATGCTTGCCAATGTCCGTAGGGACATCATGCGAAACAACAGACTCTCAAAGGCAGAAATAGATAAGATAAAATTAGATATTAGACAAAATACTATGACCCATCACTCAAACTCTATTGAGACGAATGTAGAAATAAGGAATGCAACAGCGGATGAGGTGGACGCTAAAGCGAATGAAATACGAAATAATCTCCCCGGAAATGAAACCCAAGACTCTACCTTAAACACAACCTGCAGTTCTCCAGAAAATGTACCTGGAGTCATCTTCAGTGACAATAAGTTAGAATTCCTTGAAAACCACGAAACTGAAATCACCGAAGCGAAAAATGACGTCATCCAAGTACTCAGCAGAGTAACTTTCATACAATTGTCAGACAGAGACCAGCTCCCGAAAATCCATATGACGAATTCCAACAAGCACATCGTGAAAATATACAATACTGCTCTGGAAACACTGTTAACAGATAAACCACCGGGAAACAACACAGAAGTTAACAACGTCATATACGCAACAGCTTTAGCAGTGACTCGGAAGCTTGGGGTCAAGACAATAAATAAAATTAACAGACATAGAGAACCAGCTTGGAAAACCAAACTGATTCGAGAAATAAAACAAATCAGATGTGAGCTTTCTATATTAGATGAGCTCACCAGAAACCCTAATATTTCCACACGTAAATGCAAAAAGATCAAGCGGAAATATAACATTAAATCCCTAATTTTTATTCCATCAATCAAGGAAATGCTGAAGCAGAAACTTCAGCTAAAGGCGCAGAAAACAAGACGATACGAAAAACGTTGAAGGTTCTATCGCCAAAATAAAATATTTCGAACAGATCTTAAGAAATTTTACAGGGAAATTGGAAAAACACCTATACATGTCGAAAGGCAACCATCGATTGATAATGTACAGACATTTTGGGAAAATATTTGGAGCAGCCCGAAGGAATATAACCCAAATGCAGAATGGATACGGCGTGAAGAAGAACGACTGCTGGATACACCTCTGCAAGAATGGGAAAATATATTCACAGAAGATGTTAGGCAAGCTCTAACGAAATCCCAAAAATGGAAATCCCCAGGAAATGACAAGTTGCCCAATTTCTGGCCGTATCATCTCTTATCTACCCATGAAATTCTTGTAAAAACATTATCAACGCTTGTAAATAATCCCAATAAAATCCCGGAATGGATTACTGAAGGTATTACACACCTCATACCAAAAACAACTGAAACAGACGACCCAAAAAATTATAGACCGATAACATGTCTCTCCACAACGTATAAGTTGATCACGTCTGAACTGACGAACCGTACTTATTCCTTTTTCGAAACAAACAGCATTCTCTCGCTGGAACAGAAGGGATGCAGAAGAGGTTCATATGGCTGCGAAGAATCAACTTCTGATAAATAAAATGATCCTGAAAAATTGCAGGAGACGACGCAGGAATCTATGTGCAGCGTGGATTGATTATCGTAAAGCCTTTGATAGTGTTCCACATTCTTGGATCATCAGTGGCTACGTAGTGCAGGGTTGAAAGCGGAAACTGAATGTTTTATCCTTGCTGCGCAGGACCAATGCTTGCTAACTAGGAATTATCAAGCACATATACTAAAATATTGTGTCAGCCCAAAATGCAGATTCTGTGATAAATATCCAGAAACGATTGATCATCTTGTATCAGGTTGCACGATGTTGGCACCCACTGAATATAAAACCCGACATGACAGAGTAGGCCAATATCTGCACTGGAAAATCTGCAACTTCTACGGGAAGGAAACTGAAAGAAACTGGTATGAACACCACCCAGACCCGGTTACGGAGATAGGACCTGTCACAATTCTATGGGACTACACAATACACACTGACAGAACAATCAAAGCCAACCGCCCAGATATTGTTATTAAAGACCACAAACAAAAACGGTGCCTTCTTATTGATATGGCAGTCCCTGCTGACTGCAATGTATCTTTGAAGAGATTCAAAAAGTTGTCAAAATACAAGGACCTTGAAATAGAAATCTCGAAAATGTGGCATATGGGAACATCAACAATCCCTGTTGTAGTTGGAGCCCTAGGACTGGTTGGAAAAGATTGCAATAGATTAATTGAAGGGATTCCTGGAAGTCCATGCCCCAAGGAGATACAAAAAATTGCTCTGACAAGTACAGCCCACACTTTACGAAGGGCTTTATCTATGTAATCTTTTTTTTTTTTTCTTTTTTTTTTTTTTTGTCAGTGGAAAGTGTCATGACGCCATTTCTAACCTTAGGTCCCTGGGCGGGAACCGGAAAGAAATGTGTAAACACCAGAAATCAAAGAAAATAATAATAATAATAATAATAATAATAATAATAATAATAATAATATAGGAATAAGAAAAATACCAGGTTCTGTGTAGGGAGCTGAAGACGCGATGGAATATGAATGTAGAACTAATTTTCTCTGGTAATGGTTGCTCTTGAAACACTACCAACAAATCTGAAATAGCGCGTTGGTAAAATTGGAATAGAGATCAAGATTATAGGCCACCAAAAACTACCATCATTTACTCTGAAACGATAATCCGAAAAGTATTAGTTATGAGCAGTCTTGTTGACACCATGCCTCCAGATCAGAATTTCTATTGACTAGCGCAATGTGTGAGACCAACATAATAATGATATTAATAATAATCAAAAATGTGTCATATGGGAACATCAACAACTGTTGTAGTTGGAGCCCTCGGATTGGTTGGAAAATATTCCAGTAGACGCATTGAAGGGATTCCTGGAAGCCTATGCCTTAAAGAAATACAAAATATTGTTCTCACGGGTACAGCCCACACCTTTCGAAGGGCTTTATCTATGCAAAATGTGTGCATGCGCGCGCGCGTCTGTGTGTGTGTGTGTGTGTGTGTGTGTGTGTGTGTGTGTGTGTGTGTGTGTGTGTGTGTGTGTGTGTGTTTAATTGGTCAGTGGAAAATGTCATGATGCCATTTCTGACCTTAAGTCTCTGGGCGGGACCCGGAAAGAAATGTACACACCAGAAATCAAAGGAATAATAATAATAATAATAATATATTTTACTTTCATAAATTGCTTTGTTTGCTATTCTATCTAGTTGCCACATCGACAGCAATTGGGGTCATAGTTTCATTGTGAATTCTACGTCGGCTGCAGGTCGGTCTACTTTATTCTCACTAATAGCATTTTTTTAATCATTTCATCTCAAGCAAGGCAATAAAGCCTCTAAGACACAAAGGGGTACTGACTGCGAAAGAATAAGAAAAAAGTGAAACATTATTAAGCGAGAGGAATAAAAGAAGAGGAATCCAGAAAACAGTTGATACTTATTTTTTCCTTGATTGAAACATTTGAACAATCATTCCTTTACTATTGCTATTACATTTATCTTAATTGTAGCTGTTTTTAATCGCAACTCCGAAGACCATCAAGCTGTCGTCATTAGTAAGCAAATAGTATCATTATATTGTACTTTTATTAAATGACAATGATTAGTCATGTTGGATTAATATTTATCTTAATTTTAGTTGCCTTTCATCGTAATTTTTCAATAAATTTAAGTTATTTCATATCAGCATTATTTGCTGAAGGACTTTGGCTGACAATTCAAGTTACTTTTCGTTTTTACTTTATCCATAAAGCTCTTATAGATAAATAACAGCTGTTAAGAAAAGAGGCCAAAAGGACGTTCTTTATGATACGATGTAGTTATTGACGGCCATAGACTGAACAGTGGCGATGAAAAAGAGAAAAATCAAAAAGAAATCAGAGGCAAAAATTAATAAGGTTTTGATACCGAGTTAAAACTATTTAAAAAAAGTAAGAAAAACATTTATAATTTTACTTGCATTGATAATGGCTAATTCAAAGAAAATAATAATAATAATAATAATAATAATAATAATAAAGAACAATGAAAGCTAATCGCCTAGACATTGTTATTAAAATTGTCTCCTTATTGATATGGGAGCCCCTGCAGAGTGCAACGTATCTGTGAAGATATTCAAAAAGCGATTAAAATACAAGGACCTTGAAATCGAAATCTCAAAAATGTGGCACATGGGAACATCAACAATTCCCGTTATAGCTGGAACCCTCGGATTGGTTGGAAAGGATTCCAGTAGACACATTGAAGGGGTTTCTAGAAGTCCATGCCTTAAAGAAATATAAAAAACTGTTCTCACGAGTACAGCCCACACCTTACGAAGGTCTCTGTCTATGTAAAATGTGTGTGTGTGTGTGTGTGCGTGTGTGTGTGTTTGTTTGGTTATTTGTTTTTTAATTGGTCAGTAAATAATGTCATGATGCCATTTCTGACTTTAGATCTCTAGAGAAATATAATAATAATAATAATAATAATAATAATACGCCTACTGCAGCGGCAAAGAACCTACAAAAAGAAAGCAAAAGCAAATGCAATGTACCAAATGCAGAAACGATGGTAAGATAAGCCTCTTCATGGTCAATACTCTGTCTGTACCAAACAAGCTGATGTAGACAGATCCCCGTACCCATCAGTTGTTACGTAGTGCTGGGTTAATTCTTTTGAGCCCTGACCACCGCTTTATTGGTGGTAGAGAAAAATGACATAAAGCTCAGCCACCGGTTGAACAGTGATAGAGAACATTGACTTAATGCCCTGTTACCGGTTGAACGGTGGGTAAACACTTGTAACTGTTTTTATATCTACCGTGAAACATTACCTACCAATTATTTGCGAATTTTGACTTAGGAGCTCAAATAAAAAATTACCAAGCTCACATACTAAAAATTGTGTTAGCCCAAATAATATATATATATATATATATATATATATATATATAGTCAAACCTAGCGAGCCAGACAAATCTACCAAGGTTTCACCTAAGCGGATCGTCAGGGAAAGCTGGCTAAAGAGGTAAAGAAAACTGTATACTAACAGGCGATAAACAAAAGACCAAGACCACGTGACCAAACATTAAAAAAATTGTCATAACGGTCTTGCCAACTAAAGATGGAACGAACAGAATAATAATAATAATAATAATAATAATAATAATAATAATAATAATAATAATAATGCTGAGGAGAGTAAATGAGTTCTGAGGAGACTTGTCGCTTGATCGCCTGTGAAAGTCACCATTTATTATTTACTCCTTTTCACACTCACAGGACATATTGTAGACAAGACAGTGTAAAAGCAGCGCAAACCCTACGTAACGATCTTGCGTAAATGGTTAGCAGAGCAGGGATCAAAAGATATAATAAAAAGACAAACTTTACTAAGGACTACAAAGGTCAGGAAGTAGTGGAGAGCCATGATCGCTCATGTCCCTCCAGAACGAAGTTGATAAGATGGTTTGTGTTTCAGAAGCTGTTTTGATCAAGACGAGAATTCAAAACGTGGTTCCGGTGTTTAGATGATGGCTGCCATAGCTCATGAGACAAGGACAGTTTCTATCAGCGAGTGCTTCATGCGAGGTTGTGTTGAAGAGCGATAACGTTTCCTTCGGAGGTCAATCCGATAATACCCAACCCACCCTTTTCGAACACTCCAGTGGATCGTGTGAGAAACTGGAACACTACATGAAACTTTCTCTCACTCCTTGACCCAAACGTCGTGCGCATATCCTTTTGACCTGTTTTTAATGAATTCCATCACCGGGTATACACTTTCTTCAGAAGTGTCTATATCCGGGCTCTGAAACCAAAAAGATATAAATATCTAACCTTCCTTTTATTTCTTTTGCTTTTGTCGCGTTTGTAGCTACTGTTTTTCGTTTATTTTACAGAGTAAGAGGCACAGTTTACGCGGATAGGTGCGAAAGATAAACGTTGATCCTAGATTTAAACAGGTTAAGCAAGTCGTAATCGGTGAAACACCCACTTGGGAGTCGGTTTCACACAGCAGATAATTGCAAGAAGGTACTCGGATGAAATTTACTTCTCACCGATGGAAATACGGATGGAATGGGGATGGTTTGCTGCAATGTGCGTGGCACAGCGGCTCCTAAGGTGCAGTTAGAACTGTCAGAACCAAGGAATACAGTTTATCCGAGCACTTTCCAAAGTAGCGATAGAACATTAAGAGGTTTGCTAGATCTCGTCTGTGATAGACGAGGTTTCAGGCTGGAAAATAACTTATCACCCACAAGGACATGGAGACTGGAAAGTGAGAACAGGACAACTCCTTCCTAAATATAACAGCAGTACTTCATTTTTGGCCTGATCTGACTCTTGTAAAGGTAGTGGATAGAAAAAAGAGTCGGGTACTTACTGGACCGGTACAGAGAACTGACCATTTTTCCAGCATCTTTAACAATGGATCGTATGTACGAGTTCCACTTTAGGTCTGGGGTGAGTTAGTTTTAAGGCACGGCGCCTCCAGTGGGGGCCTCCATTTATCGTAACTTGTAGTTGGGGGTACGATCGGCGATGATGTTGTTTTAAATAATTATTTTGTTTAAATTCATTCAATATTTTGAGGGGAAAATGCGGTAAACTTTACTCACTTAGGGGCACCAAAAAGTTCGTTCAGTTTGATGAGTAAATTTTTAAAATTATTTTTACTTCAGAGGACCCATTCTACCCACAGAGATAAGTTAATTTGTTATAGAAATTCACCTACCTCAAAAAATTCCGTATAAACATCATTTTTAGCAATTAAAAAGATTATCTTGACCTATTTAGATAATTGCGTAAGAAATATTTTTTCGGCTCTGCTCGAGTAAAATGTTGTAAAATGACAGATGCCAACAATGGTTGCTACGAATGCTACAGTAAATAAACTAGCATTGCCAGGCCTAAAATTATAGAATTCTATTAAAAAATTTAAAATTATTTCATGCCAGCTTCTAACAAAAATGTTTAAAGATTATTTATTTTACGTTTGCTTCAAATGAAAACACCCTGATATTTTTGTTAATTTTAGGGTCGAATTTTGAAAAGGCAGATATAAATCCTTTCGAAACAAACACAAAGAAATTTAAAAATACATGTTCAAATATTGCTCATATATGACAATTTTTAAAAATTGAATTACAAATAAATGACACATGGAATATATATTGAAATATATATGAAAATACTTGTGCATATTAAATATTCCAACGTATGTTATAGATAGATAGATAGATAGATAGATAGATAGATAGATAAACCTAGTGAGCCAAACAAACCTACCCAGGTTTCACCTAAGCGGATCGTCAGGGAAAGCTTTCCCTGACGATCCGCTTACGTGAAACCTGGGTAGGTTTGTCTGGCTCACTAAGTTTATCTAGGTCAGCTCTACGGTTGTATTGATCTCTTTTTAGTGAGTTGTTTACTCGTATCGGGGTTTTTTCTTTGTGCTTCAAACCTGTATCTGTGCGATTTTTTCGACAGACTTTCATGTTTCTCGCTCTTTCTTTTTTTAAAAGCTTTTTTCCCTCGAGATTGATTTGATTATTGGCAAATCAAAAATTCGAATGTTTTTCGAAACGAGTATAGTTACCTATATATATATATATATATATATATATATATATATATATATATATATATATATATATATATACATACATAGGAAAGATATGAATCCACTTATTCTCCCCTCAATCTATGGGTAAGACTTGCGTCATGAAACCATTATTCTCTAAAACAATTCTTACAATCTAAAAAAAAATCTGGCTTTAAATAACCTGCAAAGGGTTGATAAGCCGTAGAAAATGAATCATTCAATCGATTATTGCCAGCGGCCAGCAATTGGGGTTATTAACAGAATCGGGCAATTATATATGCATTTTATTATTATAGAATTCTGAAGCGTTGTATTTTGGTGACTTTAAATGATAAATAATGACTCATAAGTAGAAAGTTTTAATGTCGGTATGATTATGTAGAGTTATATTGAAAATTTTAACTTGACTTAATAAATGACTTGTATAGAACTTGGATTTCAAGGCGCTAATCTCATGAACAAATTTTAAAACGGAAGTACTAATATTTTGGTGTTTTATATAAATAACAATAAATGATCGTTGGTTTAGATATACGCGTCCTTTCTTTTAAGATCAACAAACACACTTGACCTCAAAATGGTTCATGGGAAACAAGCAGTAGATAATATGACCTTTTATGTAAGTATTCAATTGATGTGCTTACGTAGCTCAATGGTTAGAGTGTATAATTGCTCTTTGTAAATTGTTGAGGTTTAAAACTTGATTTTTAACTTCATATTCATTTAATTTCATATTCATTGAAATTTGGTTCAGTCTGTTTTACGGCATATTAACTTCAATAGGTTATTTAATGCTGACAAGATTTTTATTTGTGGTAAAAAATTTTTAAAGAATGTATTGTTGGTAATCTTTTTCTTTTTTTTTTTAAATATATTGCTGTTAATATTTTTCTTTTTCAAAAACGTACTCCT
>CAHIKZ030004626.1:1642500-1652500 GCA_903632075.3 Acanthosepion pharaonis | reverse complement strand
GATAACACCTCCGATCTTTTATTTAGCAATTCGTCCTTATTTGCGTTTTTGGCGATCGTCAATTTTTCCTTTGACCATAGCTTACAGCTGTTTCCTCGGACTCTACCCGGCTTTATTTTTTGGATGATTTTCCATTTTATGACTTCTTTTAACCTCCAAACACAATTTGCCAATTTTGTATCATTTCTATGGGATCAAATTACTGTTGGTGTCTAAAATGTTCATAGCGTAATAAAAATGACAAACTGTTTCACTGGTAAATAAGATTTTATTAATAGGCAATAAAAGTGCACTCCAGAGGAAAGCAAACAAATCGTTAAAGACATACACTTGTTATGCTTTGATTGATTTTCGCGCCCCGGCAGTAATTTGATACATTTTAGATAAGTAATGAAAGAAGGCCTCCTGAAAAGTGTAGATGTTATTCATTTGTCTGGAATTTTGAAATCAGTGTTGCGTTAGCTACACTCTAACATTTATTGAGGAGAGACGTTTTCAACGATTTAACACCCACGGGACTTACTGAAGGCCAGAGAAGCAGATAGAATCAGAAATTAAGCATTAAGAGGAAAAGGAGGATGAAAACAGGAAGTGTCTCGTTTTAATGGCGGCTCAACAGCGCCTTGTAACGCCGACTTGGAAAAACTGGCAAAGCTACGTGGTTGTAACCCAGAAATTGAAAGCCTTAATGAAAAACAATTGCTTCTTATCTTGTTCCATCTAAATAAAAAAAATAAAAAAACAGACTTTCTTCGCTCAAGTAAAATAGACGGACAAAATTTGTGTCAATTTAAATTTTATATATTAATTAGGTGAACATTATTATTTAAAAATTTGTTTTTATTTAATTAAATAATTAAGGATCATTCTATTATTAGTGTATTTGTAAATAACCGCCTAGAGATATATACATAAACACACATGACCATAGAATAAAATAAAAGATTATTTATATTCAGACTATTGTATCGATCTTTGTTGTTGCTATATCGACGTTTCAGTCGTTGTTCCCACCAACCTTCATCAGGTGCGTATCGAACAGGGTAACCTACAGGAATTCCGAGCTGAACCTTTTATTTAATCTACGGACTATTACTCATATATAGGGATGTCTTGTCTAGTTTCATTTTTAGAACTGCTCAGTTATTACTCACCCTGTTTCCACTGAGCCCACCACACGCCCAGTGTTTATACTCACAATTACTTTGACTCCAAATTCATGAACAACGCTTTAATCCACTAGGCTATTGTACCGTAGGACAATTTTCTGTGGAGAACAGATAGCAGCAACAAAAATGAAGACTCCGAATATAAATAACGTCACCTAATCATCCTAGAAATTTAGGCAGAAAAGAGAGATGTTTTTGGACACCGGTAACTTAAACCAACTGGTTGTTCTCTTCGCTGGTGCGGAACGTCGTTTCAGGGGCCTATTTCAGGGCCATTTTTACGGGTGGTCACGGAAACGCAACGAAAAAGTTTCCAGTAGAAAAAGAAAAAAAATAATAAAGAAAACGTGTCGACGAAATGGATACAAATGAAAAAATATCTTCGCATGCCCTCTTGTAGGGCGAATCGCAAATGAAAATATCTGCTATGACGATGGGCAAAAAAGAACGCATGCGCAAAACGTATGTATGCTTACTCGTCTGCCTCAGTGTGGATATATATATATTTCTACATGCGAGTCCCGTATTTTCATTCATTTTTACACTATGTATATGACTACAAACAGATGCTTATACATCTACACTCAAAACTATCCAGATGTTTATATACACCCACGTATTGACATTCCATTTTGTTACAAACATTCATATGGATCAAAGTACTCAAGTCCGCACTAACATAATTGAATGACGGTACACGCTTTCAAGTATAGGAGCCCATAAGTATAGAAAATATCAAAACTATCTGTAAAATGACAGTCGTTTATCCGAAAACCTTGATCATGCAAGACCTCCCATAACTTTCTATCGCTTTGTTTACATCCTTCAACAGCGTCTGAACGAAGCGGTAAAATAAAAGATACAGACTGCGTAGGTATCTACGAACACGTCTTTGGCAGACCGCAAACAGAAGACGACCTAATGTTATGTCACGCGGCATGAGCTGAATTCTATCATATTTTTTTCTCTGTGGTGAGAGAATGAACATAGTACTTCACAATTTGAAAAAAAAAAGGAAACGAAAAGGCACGCCATGTTTGTGTCACTAGCTGTCAACCAGAGCGCCTCGGAAATAGGTTTTCGAACAGGAGGACCGACAGGTGTTTCTGCGCGAGTTCTACACAAATACCCACGATAATGATACCGGGAATTGTTAACAGTGTTCGCCAGAGCATGCCTCCTAAATTCATCCCACTGAACCACGTGGTTAATGTCTCTGTCAACGTCGCGGCAGTGAAAACTGTCACCAGGCCCGGAATCGAGAGGGTAACCCAGAATAAGACGGATACGTTTCAGCAAGACTTTGTCACTTCTTATAAGATTACCTGTCCCCACAATGCTGCCGAGAGTTTTCGCGTTTATACCACTCCCAACGGGTGACCTCCAAACTCTCCTGATAGAGTGAGATCAACCAGCAGCTCCACAATACATGGTAATTCTTGAAGACCACCGATGTAGACGTGATGATCAATATGAAAGAGAACTACATGATCCGTATATGCAATCGATTCAAACGCGGTAAAGGGGCCAGCCTCAATGTCTAGGGCGATTAATCATCCAAGAGACCCCTTTCTGCCTCCTATCATGATGCTAATCTACGGGAAAGTGACTCGTTACGCCTTCTTGGACTAACATTCTCAACTGACATGAAGTGGAAAGACTATATTGAATCAATTGCTAGGTCAACTGCTAAAAAAGTTGGTTCACTGTGTCGTTCGAGACAATTTTTCTCTCCAGAATCTATCTTACATATCTATCAGTCTACCATACGTCCATGCTTACAATATTGCTGCCACATATGGTCCGGTGATTCTATTTATCTAGAGCACCTTCATAAAATCCAAAGAAGAATCTGAAATATTATTGGTCCTGATCTGGCAGCTCAGCTTCAGTCATTTTCCCAATGCCCCCCTGTGCCTTTTCTGTAAATACTTTCACTGTAATTTCTCGGATGAGCTTATTGCTATGGGACCTAGACTTTTTCATTTTAAGCGCAGTACTAGACTAACGACGAGACCTCATCAATTTATAGTTGAGCAGGCTAGATGTAACCGTAATTCTCTTCTAACAGTTTCTTTTCTTGCACTTCTTCCTTGTGGAATTCCTTTCCGGCTCCATGCTTTCCCGCCAAGTTTAATCTTCAGAAATTGAAATGCAATGTCAAACGCTATCGACTGTCCTTCTAGTTACTCTTTTTGTTCTCGTTCATTAGTAATGTTTCTGTTTCTAATTCTTCACACCCATCTTGCGTCTTAGTGGCTTTCTTGCCTTCTTGGGGTGATCTCGATTAAAAAGAAACTGGGGTGGGAGTTATCCTTATTTACGTTAATCCGAATTAAGGCAGTGTAATAAACGCTCTACATGTGCAGCTAGAAATCTGCACGACCAATAAAGTTATGGGCTTTATGTTCGATTGGTAGGATGTGACATAAGGTTAGTTTTTTTTTATTGTGGAGTGTCGTACAAAACAACGACATGTACTGTCCAAATCTCAGTGCCCACTGTCACTCTGGCGTCGTTTACCCACCAACCCTCCCTATAAGGGGGGTGCTGCAGCAGGGTTGGAATCTACGGTACCATGCATCCTCTTCACAGGAATCAGAAAAGAAACTAGACCAGCATCCTATGATAATGGTAAAGAAAAAGAAGTATCAGCATTACTAATCTGAGGAGTCGTGGAAAGTTCAGCGTTCAGAACACAGAGCCAGAGGTCGTCAAAGACAGAACTCGATCCCTATCACACACAGAAACACAGTCGTTATGAAAAAAAAATCCTTGCAGAAATGGTAAGAATGGCTGTTTCCATGCAGAAAAACATTTGAAATTTACAAAAATCGTTTTCTTGGGGGTGTGTGAGTGGTGTAATGAGACGTGGTTCGGAATAAGAAATCGAAGAGCCGAGTTCTAATTCCAGTCGAGTTCGTTAAATTCACTTACAAGAATATATGCTTGGGAAAGATAAGGCTAATTATTTTGAGTCAGAGGGAAAACTGCGGGAACATACAGTGTAGAGCCTTTGGTCTTCTAATATAATACACAACTGTAGAATACTGGTTAGCTTGCAAGTAGTCTGACGCACAAGTAGATTGGAATATTTATTGTATGAAATATACAATTGTGGCACATGGCCTAAAACAGAGGAGGGGCTGAGGCGGGTCGAAACTAACTATCCTATACCTAGCTAATCTGATTCACGACCCATTCCTTTTCTTCGAATTTCTTTCTTTGGTTGATGTAAAAAGCAGCCTAAAAAAAAGTAAAAAAAAGCAGCTTATTTTCCGTCCAGGCCGTTTTTACTGGTGACACCGGTTTTGAAGCATCAGTTCAAGATGAAGATCAGAACTTATAGAAAATGCTTGCATTCGACAGTCTTTAGCGAAAGGTGGGTGACTGAAGCGAGCTTGGTTCGTGTGAACGGGGCTAGCCTTGATTTTCTCTTTTAGGTCTACCTATGTCACATCGGAGCGGCTTCCTGTGGAGCTCTTCCTGGTTAGCTAGACAAGCTTTGTGTACCTAGTTAATGTGAGTAAGTGTTGTTCCCGGCCTGTTTCCCGGTCGCATCTTTGGTTATGATCCAGGTTGAGATCCCCAACCTACCCTTTGTTTTGGCCCCTTTTTATCTCGACTGGGTCAGGTTTATGTTTTCCCATGGCCGTATCATTTTTTTATCCCTTTCCCACTCTCTTGGCGAGAGAGCTTCTTGATTTTGTCCAATGCGCAGAATAAAGCGGCCTCTCCTTTTTGAGGGTTGGACGGGCCCTACTAACATCAGTTATGTTGAGTTTATTTTGTGTTTATATTTAGTTTATTATTGGGTTCATCTCCCTCCCCTCTCATTCTTCATGATTAGATTTTTATGTATAATAATTTATTATCATTAAATTTTCATGGCACGGGCCGCGTTTTGTAGGTCCCCCTTGAGAGGATGCGGTATTGTGGTGTATGGAGGATTGAATGGTGACGGATGAGTTTTTATGGTGAATGTGGAAAATGTAATGTGTAAATGGGTCATGAATCAGATTAGCTAGGTATAGGATAGTTAGTGACAACCAGCCTCAACCTCTCCCCTTTTTAGGTCATGTGCCAAAATTGTATTTTTATACAATAAATATACCAAGAAGACACAAGAAGGCAGCCATGTTAGCAGGTAAGTCAGTTGTCTTCTACATCTCCCTCCTCTTCCCATTGCGGAAGCATATTGGCCGTTGGGGAGGAATCAGTTCTTTATTGCCTGGCCGTTTGTACGGGAGTAGACGGCATAGCGCCCTGGGAATCCTGGTTTTTGATGGCGGTGATTGAGTAGGGGCCTGGGATGCCAGGTCATTTCGCAATGTAAAGCCACCATTTCCCGATTCTTTGGCAGATTGATGTGGTCTACACATATCTGTAATCGTCGGCTCAGGTGACACAGGCATGGCGCTTGGTATGGGGGTCTTGATTATGGGCGCTTCAAGTTTCCTTAAGAGCCTACGGTTCTGCAAGGTTATTCTGTCTGATGCTGCAACTCTGATTCTATATAGACGGTTGGGAAGCGTCTCTACTATTCGCCCAGCTATGTCCCATTGAGGGCTATTTGGGTTTTGAATACAGACTGTGTCGACCTTACGAAGCGGGGATAGGGTATGTGCAGTACGGTTGTACCTCTCGATGACTCCTGCATTGCGTTTGGATAATGTCTTTTCACGTTTTGGGGCTGCGGCTATCCACTCAGGGTGTGGTTTATATAAGTGCGGGTGTGATGGGATAAAGTCCCGAAGACGTCTATGAAGCAGGAGTTGTGCTGGTGATAAGCCAATGCCTTGGATAGGGGTGTTTCTATATTGCAGGATTGCTTGTGCTGCCATGTCATTGTCCAAGGAACCCTGGCGTCCTGTGTAGTCTTTTATGAGTCTTTTTGCAGTCTTGACTGCTAATTCTACTCGTCCGTTAGACTGGGGATAGGCCACTGATGAAATTCTTTGTTTGACAGCCCGGGTTTTTAGGAACTGTTGGAATGAGTAAGCTGAGAAGGGCGACCCACTGTCTGTACTAAGTTCCTCAGGTGGACCATATGTTTGGAATATTTCTCTGCAGATGGATATCAACCTGGAGGCAACTGCTTGCCCTGGTTTGATGCAGTACAGAATGAGAGTCATCCAGTGAGCCTGTCTGCACAAGGAAGATATGTGAAGGATCCAACATAGAACAAATCCATTACAATTTGTTGAAATGGCCATTCAGGTGTAGGTGTCATGTGGATTGGTTCATGTGGTAGACTTGGGGCATTCCTTGAACATGTAATGCAATTACACCTGTAATTGCGAATTGAGGCATTCATTCCAGGCCAGTAAACTGACTCATTGGAACGCGCTTTCATACCAACTACTCCTTGATGAGTCGAATGTAGGCACTTTAATATGTTTTTGCGCTGGGACGTTGGTATTACTACCCTCCTGTCAAGTAGTATTAGGCCATTGTCATCGCCGAGGCGGTTACGAACTTCCCAGTATTCCCGGATTGTAGGCAGCATTGCTTGACGAATTGTTTGGAAAACCGTTGTCTATGGTCTTGCCTAATAAGGTGTATTGTGTGTCTTTTTGACCAGCAAAACGAATGTGGTCAGGGGAAGTTATGTGAGGGCTGTCAATCTCATTGCTGCACAAGTCTCATCTGATTCATCAATGTCTATAGAGGAGGGTTCTATGGGAAATGTATCGACTAGGCTTTGTACTGTAGTGACTGGATTGCTGGAAATAGCATCAAAGGCCTTGTGCCATTTTCTAGGGAAGTGTTGAATGGTGAAACGATACCTCAAGCTTTTTTCTTTGTGTCGGAATAGGCGCGGGTTGTGAATTTTGCTGAGATCTCGATCACCAAAAAGTCCTTTGAGTGGCTCATGGTCGGTCACTACTATAACGTTTGGGCAACCTAGTATGAACATGCGGCACTTTTCAAGTGCCCAGCTGATAGCTGCTGCTTCACCTTCTATAGGTGCATATGTTTGTTCAGCATCAGTACAGAATCTGCTTCCAGCAAACACAAGATGACAGCCTTCAGGACAACAGACTGGGTCTCTCTCGATTACACTGCTTCTGTGGAAGTAAAAATCCCATGCCATCTTTACTCCAGTCAGGGGCTAAGCAGGTAACTCTGTTGATGTCAAATGTTGAGATGCCGCGCCTTACTAGTTTAACAATGACCCGCTTTGATTTCTGAAATGCTTTCTCAAGGGCCTGGTTCCAGGTGAATCTTGAGTTCTTTTTGACAAGGTTCCGAAAAGGTAGCATAATGGGACTTAATGAATATGCCCAGGCAAGTTGGTTTACCAGACCAAACCAAGACCTTGCATCAGTGATGGTTTTCGGAAGAGGGAAATTTAAAATGGCATTAAGCATAGATTCAGAAGGAGATACTCCCGATAAAGTTCTTTGCAGTCCCCCAAACTGAAGAGTCTCCTTATAAAACTGGAATTTGTCTTTGCTGAGTACAATCCCATTTTGTGCACATCTCATTAGAAAATCAAAGGTATGATAGAATGCCTTTTTGGTGTCGGTGCCGTAGGGCAAGGTATTATCAACCAATTTGATTTTCCTCGCAATGTCTTTTATGACTTCATCGTATCTACGGGTGTATGCATCACCAGATGCCAAGTAGCCTTGAGGCATCCTAAGGTACATAAACCTCCCCCACTCTATGATAAAAGTTGTGAGTGGTTGGGACTCCTCATCTCATATAATAGAGTGGTAGTCATCGACAGCATCCAGCAACTGTTTTCTTGGTATTGGGTGGCACCTGTATTGCCAGCTGGAAAGATGAGGCAGTGTGGTGGGTTTCTTGCTTGCATTGCAAATTTAGATATTGATAATCGATGGTACGCCTCAGTCGACCATTCTTTTTTTGTAATAACCATCGTGCTGCACCAATCTGTAGGAGTGCCAATGGGCACTTGTTTTAATATGCTCCTTTCTACGTCTTGCATAAGGGCTTGCCTCACTGGTTATTTCAAGTGGTATGGCACTCTATAGGTCTGTGTTTAACTTTAGGGACTGCCCCCGCCTTCAGGTGGATATGTGCGGGTTTATCAGACATGACTGGGAACTGCCCATCAGTCTTGAACGCTGAATTAGCAAATTATTTTAGTAACTATTTTTTCAAGTTTTCCACATTTTCTTCGTTTGCTGGAAAGTGAGGTTCTTTAGGGCGAATCGGTAATTGAAATTTTGTGGATTGCTTTTGCTCCGTATTGGGGAGCCACACAGCTGTTGTATGATCATTGGTCATCCAATTTACGTCGCTTTGGGCTGTCATAGTCATTGGTGTGAGGAAGTGAGGAGACAGTATCCCTACATCAATACAGGCGGCCTTGCTAAAATATAGCTTATCGATCTTATTGCAGATATACAAGTCTTGCTTTGTCGATATTTCTCCAACCGTGAACTGAACAGACAACCACCCCTGGCTTATAAAGGTTGAGCCCTCTACTGCACGAATTACTTTTTTTTGGATGGGATCAAGTTACTTTCCTTGAGACCCATGCAATGTAGATGCTTGTGTCCTCCCAGGCAGATAGTGGCTCTACTGTCTGGGAAGATCTTCAATCGAGTGCTTTGATTACCTGGAATATCTTCAGGATTTCTGGGGTCTGGCTTTGGAGAAAATGGGACCAGTGTTGCTTCTATCTCCACAACACTATTTTTGCTAGATGACATCCTCCTGGATGTCTCTTGGTCAAACTCCACATGTGCAATCAAACTGTCCATGTTAGCTTCATCATCTTGAAGGCCTCTCACTTCACAAGAGCGACTTCTTGATCTGAATTGGCAGACATTTGAAAAATGACCTTGGATGCCGCACGAGTTACAGGTTTGATTCCATGCAGGACATGCCTGTTGGCGGGTGCTGGTTCGTGGGATGCCATGCGTATGGCTACCACATCCGCTACAACACAAATTGTTCTGTTTTACAATCTGATTTTTGGAGTATCTAGATTGAGGGGGATTTTTTTTCACTTGTGTTGTTTTTTCTTTGCGATAGGTTGATGCACGCAATGCTGACATTTCAAGTGTCCCTGCCATTCGTGCTTGGTCACGCAGTGCTGCCTCGAATGCCTCAGCATGGTTGATGTTTTGCTCGAGGGTCTTTAACGAGCTGGCCTTTGCTAGTAAATCTGCTTGGAGAGCATTATTTGCTCTGCCTCTGACCAGATGGTCATTGATATAGATGTCAGATAGGTCATGACTGCAAATGGGACATGTGAAGTCACAATCCTGGGCTGTACCTCTGAGGCAGACGACACATTGATGGACCGATTCGCCTAGTCCTTGAGAAATTGAGGCAAAAGACAATCTATGAACCATGGAGTTCGATTTTTGTGTGACTGATGCCTCCATCATGTCCATGAGTCTATTTGGTTTTTCACTGAAAAATTTGGAGTATGTGTTTATAATTGATGTTTGGATAGTCTCATCAGCACAGTTGTGTAACTGGATTTTGGTCTGTGCAGGGGGGGGGGCATGTTTGTCATTTGTACAAATACCTCCCAGTCAATTCTGAACTTTCGGAATTGCTGTGATGTCATCTCTGAATGGAGCTTCTACAACAACCGAAGCCCCTATGATGACACACGTAAACAACACCAAGAAGGGCGGATGACCTAGTTAGCTCAGTCAGTCAGCTAAGCGCCATACGTGATGCACGATTGGGCGATCATGTCTCTTTCGATTCATGACTTACTAGGCAGAATATTTTCCCGCAGTTGGTTGCCATTTCTTCCTAGGGTAGACTGGTTGACTCAGTCTGTCCTGCTATTCAATCCAAAGCTGGTGGTGAGAAGAGATGAATTCATTCCTTCC
>CAHIKZ030004626.1:1600000-1637500 GCA_903632075.3 Acanthosepion pharaonis | reverse complement strand
ATTCAAAAACGAAGGATTTGAGGATATGTGTTTATATGGACATTTCTCCCCGTTTTCAGTGTGCGGAAATGTCCCCCAAACGTTTATAAATGTATTTTAGATACACCCTGTATATGCTTGGAAGACGTACTTATAAGTCTATACGAAACCCGTATTACTGCTGTCGGCGTATATATACGTTTTGTAGACGTACTTTTCCGTCTTTACGAAACTTATTTTTGCCTGCTGTCAATATATATATATATATATATATATATATATATATATATATATATATATATATATATTAAGCGTTTCACTTTCACCCCAAGCAAGGCGAGAAGCCACTAGGACGTAAGGGGTTACAGAAGATTTGGAGCAAGATCAGATAGGAGTGATAGAGGAAAGGATGAGGAGAAGGATAGTGGATAGATCAAGGCAACTGGAGATGTCGATTGACATTACATTTGAATAGTTGGAGATTATAGCTCTCAGGGAAACTGGAATGGGGAAGGGAGTTCCACAGGCGAGAGGTGCGAAGCTATTGGAGTAGAAGAGGCGGCTACATTTAATAGTTTCGACAGTGAAAGGGTGAGAGCGGGATGCCAGCCTCGTAGGCCGCTTGAATTCATGAAGTCTGGGAACCAGCGAATGCAGCTCCTCAGAGCAATTACCATGAAAGTATTTGCAAAAAAGACAGAGAGAGGTAACGGCACGTCTGTGAGAAAGTGACTGTAGACGAGATGCCAGAACAGAGCCAATTATATTGCATATCTGCCTCTTGAGCTTATCAAGAACACCGAAGGGATTCCAGACCATATATATATATATATATATATATATATATATATATATATTTATATATATATATATATATATATATATATATTTTAAAAAATATAAACGTCTTTTCGAAACTTATATTACCTGTTCTCAGTTTGAATACATACGAAAATTCAGGTGCCGGCTTTCGACGTATATATACGTTAAAAAGACGTCTTTACGGCGCTTATATTACCTACTATCGACGTATATATACGTTTTGTTTTGTTTTTTCAGAAGTACTTATGCGTCTTTACGAAACATCTTACCTGCAGTTGACGTATATATACGTTTTAAAGACGTACTTATACGTCGATAAGAAACATTGCTGGCAGTTGATGTATATATACGTTTATAAGACGTATTTATACGTCAATACAATACATTGTCTGCAGTTGTCGTATATATACTTTTTCCTGGCGTACTTATACGTGTTTACGACACATTACCCACTATCGACGTATATATACGTTTTGAAGACATTTATACGTCTTTACGAAACTTCTATTGCCTGCTGACGACTTATATATACGTTTTTACACTGTGGAATGTCAAGCGCGAGCGTTTGTGTTATAAACTAACTAGTCCTTAGTTCACTATTTACATTATTCGGACTATTGTCCTCATCTTTGTCGCCATATTTATTACAACGTTTCGGCAGTTATACGCTACGGCCTTCTTCAGGTAGTTGGAATGTCGAACTGAATCCTTTATTTCGCTCACAGGGGTAGACTGTTCTAGTTCCACGTGCCATGTCCAATGGATGTCGTCGTTATCTCCTGTTAAATCCCCTCTCCAAGTTCTCCACCGCCTTAACCAGGCATTGAACTCACAGTCTTTGGATCCTGTCACTGGATCTAACTGACGCCTTTATCCACTTGTGTGCTAGTTAAGGCGGTGGAGAAGTTGGCGAGGGGAATTAACAGGAGATAACTGATAACTGACATCTATCAAACATGGCACGTGGGACTAGAACAGTCTACCCCAGTGAGCGAAATAAAGGGTTCAGTTCGACATTCCGACTATCTGAAGAAGGTCGGGACGTACAATGGCCGAAACGTTGTAATAAATATGGCGACAAAGATGAGCACAATAGTGTGAACAATGTAAATAGTGTATATAATCTCAGAAATATAGATAATCTATAGGTCTGCATTGATATATAGTAACGTGCATTACTTTTGGAAGATATTTTTCTTATTAATCTGTACGACAATAGCATTCACCATTCTGTCTTCATGGCCACCTGCCATATTGCATTTTGCACCAGGAAGACAGATACTGCTGAAATTCTTGTCGAGGGAAAAGGTCGTTTCTGTTTTCGTCAATCACTATCAACGGGTTGGTGTGTAGTCTTGGGGATTTTCCCTGAACGTGGATTCATCATCTCGCAATGAAGAAATTTTCCCTCCCCAGTGGGTCACTTCCTGTCATCCGGTTGTCCGATCTAGGCACATCCTAAGAGCAGCTTTGTTGACCACCAGTTTAGATATCGAGGGCAGCCACTGATACACTATAAGATACGTATCTTTACCAGATGGCTATGAGATACCTTCCAACTCAACCCACTGATGAACTTGACTTCTCTGATATATATTGGGGCCACCACAGATCAACTTCTCTGAGAGCAAAGGCTCCTTATTGGCATCAGTTTCGATCCTGACATTCCTGGTGTGATTCACATAATACAAAAGTTTTTCCATATTAAGAATATTACCCTAATCGCATCCTTTATGATGATGGCGTTGATGACTAAATTCGCCGCCAACGTGACTAGAAATTTCCAGTTTCACCAAAACCAGCTCCCGTCATCCATTCCACAACGCCGTTTAGCTTTGCAAGATTTGGTTGGAGTTGAAGCAAAATCAGAGTAGAAGAACGTGCCAATGGCGTGAATTTGTTTAAGGTGGGCCTCAACTTGCCAGGAAGTGACCGACACACTTGATTTAATTGCCTTCCTCTGCGGCTTATATGGAATGAGACATGCAGAATCCAGTTACGAAACTATAACGGACTGCAGCTAACCCTCCTATCATTTTGAGCGGCGCCTTCTGTAGCATGTCCGTCATGCGTAGCCTTCTTCATCCGCTGGTTCAACCGTTGAGATCTGTTTTAATTGTCACCCACTTGTTCCACCGTTGGGTGTCTTTGGGGTTGGTCTCGATTAATCTTGTCTTCGACCTTACCGCCAAGGATGGTCCTACCAGGGGTTTAGAACTCCCGACGGCATCGCTCTCTAAATCACTGGACCGCGCAATCCTCTCAACCACGTCAAGAATCGACACCCAGAGGCCGTTCTTATATATTCAAAGAATAAACCTTTTTTAAATGGAAACATCAGAGAAATATTCTGATGAACGAATAATTGTGTTAGGATTTCATAAAAGATTTAAAAAAAACTGCCAGAAACTATTGCCTCAACTTAATATATTTAAGAAACTGTAAACAGCCGATACTGACGTCGAAAATGTGTACTAATGCGTTAATTTTGTAATATTTCTGCCAGGTAGCTTACTGAACATAATACATGCCATCTGTTGTTAGGGATGAATGCGTAGAGGCTAATGAAAACAACTCTCGGATTGCAAAGTTATTTTTCAGCGGTTTCTCGAATACTGTTCGTCGCAGGTTGTAAGGCTCAACCTGAATTTTCACATAGCAATTTGACTGGGAAAAAAAGCACATTGCCTCACAATCACTCTTTCTGTTATCGTAATTAGAGCATCTACAAAACAAAAGCGAGAATTCATTTTTTTTCTTTCTCCGTCATGTCCCTTCAAGAATTAGGTGATTATGGCTCTTCACAGCTCCCTGTCACAACCAAGTACCGTACGTGACAAATGCTTGGACGACGATGTCTCATTCGATTGATTTTCCCACAGTAGGCTGCCGTTTTATTCTGCGTTAGGTTGCGTTTCGTTCTGACTGGTTACCAACCAAGGCTATAGAGTTAAGTCTGTCCGTTTGTTTTTTTGTTTTTGGTTTGGTTTTTTTTTCATCATTTCATCCCAAGGCAATAAAGCCACTAAGATGCAAGGGGTTACTGGGTGTAAAAGAATATGAGAAAAAGAAGAACATTAATAAGGAGAGAAGGCAATAAAAGAACGGTATTTTAGAAAACAAAAGACAACGATTGACATTACATTTACATTTTTGAAGATCAAAGTTAATTTGAAAACAAAAAAAAACGGAAGAGAATCCGACCAACATTAATAAAAAGTGGGGGTAACTGACGGGTGAGGGAGAGAAGGATTCAGACCTTTCCCAAGGGTATTTGCGCGTCAAGGGAATGTAACGAATCCGACTGGAATTCGAACTCGGCTCCACGATTTCTCATGGCAAGCCGTTATGTATTACATCACCTGCACATCCACAGTAGCAGTACTTTTTCAACGATCTTACGACCCACTTTGTGGTACTTGTCACGCCAGATATTTACTCAAACGTGTCAAGTCAGTTTCTTTCTACTGCTTCTGTTGCCGTTAATATGCCCTGTGCGTGTTAAATTCTACAAGCCTATTTTCTTCATTATGTATAGCAACAATTTATTTGTATTTACCATTCTAAAAACTTCCTCAATTTGTTCTGTTTTTGTTTAAATACTTTCGACCGTTTCAGTCGTTTGAAATATATATATATATATATATATATATATATATATATATATATATATATATATATAGAGAGAGAGAGAGAGAGAGAGAGAGAGAGATTTCATTAAATAATATAGACAAGTGTTTTTATGTAAATTCGTTTCATAACGTCTAATAAGCTCAATAACATTATCATTAAACGAAGAAAGAAAATCACAATATTGATCCATATTTTTAATCCCATCTAAGCTTTCGGATTACATAAGCCATTATCAAATATATATATATATATATATATATATATATATATATATATATATAAATGCGTAAAAGGTTAATGGCCTCAGTTGAACTAGTCAAGGAAATAGTATTATTAAAAAATGCTCAATACACGTGTAAAAAAATCAAGAGTAAAAATAACATATACGGCCTATATAGGGATGACGGTCTGATGATAGCAGCAAACAACAGAACTAAAGACACTGTTAGAAAAGCGCTTTTTAAACTCTTTAAAAGCATCGGCTTTGAAATAAAAGTCGAAATTTATAAATAAAAGTTATTAACAATCTTGACGTAAACTTAAATTTTCAAGCTGGCAGTGTCTCCCCCACATAAAACCGAATGCAAAATTAAGATATGTGAACATTAGATCAAACCACCCAGGGAACATAATAAAGAATAGAGTCTAAATTATCCAGAATCTCTTCTAGTAGAATAATTTTTTTCGGTTTTGTTTTGTTTTTCCATTTACCCCAAACAATGAGATAAAGAGCGCAGGAGGTTATAGTGGGTTGTGAAAGGGAATGAAAATACTTTAGTGAGGAGAAGTGAGGAAAGGACAATAAAGGATCTGGGTTCAGGAAGACAGAATATGGCGATTGGCGTTGCATTTAAATTTATGACAATTGTAGTTGACGGGGAAGCAAGAAATCGGAAGGGAATTCATCAGGTGAGAAGTACGAGAAAAGAAACTGTTGGAATTACGTTTATTAAACAGCATATTTATTTTCGTCTACCAGCCTGAATATTCGACAAATTTTAATAAAGAAAAATATGCGTTCTCTGGTAGGATTCGAACCTGCGTCTCCCTTGGCAGAAAAATACCGTCGTTAGATTTGATGTGCTTCACAAAGTGCGTCGATGATAAAGCAAAGTTGAATAGTGGCTTATAAGCGCAATTTTTTCTCAGACTCACGAAACATTCATATTTGCTTAGTTTCGTATCCCAACATAAAGTCAATAGCCTATTCCCCTTATATATTTCCAGATATTTACATCTATATCCACATTTAATTTGTGTGCGTACGTATGTTTATTAACATAGATATATATATATATATATATATGTTATGTAGTGGTTTCACAGTGGAGGCTTGTATTTGTACTAAGTCGGTCCTAAAATAGGTTCGACGTACAAAACGTTAGGAACTTGATATAATAGGTAATGACGCAGAGAAATCTAGTTGTGGTGGCTGATACTTTTAGTATCCGACTAACGGTCGTCCGACATCGACTGACTGACCAACTCACTGAGCGACTCGGCGACTGCTACTACTCCTACTTATTATAGGTGGGAGAGTCTATTAACTAAAGAATAGGTGTGTTCCACTATAACAACATATTATCTCAAAATATTTTATCACAACTGTTTGTACTTAGAGTATTTACCTTTATATGGATGTCATGCGTGGCGTCAAAACGCGTTCAGAAATATTTCAACTGTCAACTATATATGGCTGCTTTCTCAGATCAATGGTTAAAAATGGCGTCGAGCGAATAGCTGTACTTCACAGCAAAGACCACTCTTCTTCGAACTTTATAGACTGGCGCTACAGAATCACAAACAAAGAACTGTACAAAATAACAGAAGCCAAATCACTTGAGGACTACCAACATCAGCAACAACTAAAATGGATAGTATGTATGTGTGTGTGTGTGTGTGTATGAGTGTGTGCATGTGTGTGACTCTCATACAACATATAACTGTTAAACTATAAATAAGTATTACAAAACGTATATATGCACATTTAGACCGTCTCAGCCACGGATTGCCTTATAAACGTAAATCTTTTCCAGACTCACAATATATATATATATATATATATATATATATATATGTGTGTGTGTGTGTTTATATATATATTTTTATGTGTGTGTCTGTATATATATATATATATATATATATATATGTGTGTGTGTGTTTGTGTCACACATTATGAAATGGACAAAGTCCGACAATTATTTTAAGACATTTTTTATGCTTATACATTCTTTTTTAGATACAAACATTTAAGTAAATGCTCTGTTTATAATAAACAGTATTAAACAACATTTACCGGCCTGAATGTCCGAGAAATTTTCATAGAAAATATTCGTCCTTCGACAGGAATCAAACCTGTATCCTATACGGAACCGTCATATGGCCTGACGTGCCTTTAACCGATTGAGCCACAGTGGATCGCTCGATTAGCAAGGTCAATTCTACTGTCTTTAAATTACAATCTTCCATGATTCTCTCACGTACATTCATATCTGCTCATGGCGTATCCAAAATGTAAACAAATGACGTCACACATTATGAAATGAACAAAGTCCGACAACTATTTTAAGACATTTTTATGTTTATACATTCTTTTTATAGATACAAATAATTTAAGTAAATGCTCTGTTTATAATAAACAGTATTAACAACATTTACCGGCCTGAATGTCCGAGAAATGTCGGAGGACGAATATATATATATATATATATATATATATATATATATATATATATATATATATTTTGATAAATCTATTAAAGATAATATACGCTCTCCGTCAGGACTCGAACTTGCGCCACCTTCTAAACTGGTTGCCATCCAGTCTCTCCTATTTACCCATAGCACGGGATAGAGGGATCAAACGACTCTCCGCAGGTTTTGAATTCAATGTTGTCTTCCTTCCAGACCGGTTGCCATCCAAGACCATAGAACCCAGTCCGTCCTGCTATTTGCCCATACCTTGTGGGGTGGGAGAAGAGATGCATGCATACCTTTCCCAGGGGTATTAGCACGTAAGTGAATGCAATGAACTTGACTGGGATTCGAACTCGGTATCGTCATAAGTAATGAACTGAGCATTTTGACCATGTATACGCTATTATGTTCTTGGTGCTAATAAATAGATATGAATAAAGTGCTACTGATATATGATAGATATGAATAGACTAGTGTTGATATATATGAATAGACTGAAACAGACTTCAACAGATTGAAGTCAGTCGATAGAAACAGAATGGGGTAATTATTGACGCGATGCTAAAGTTCCCCTCAAGTTTAGTAAGAGAAAGAAAAGCTAAGTATTCTTATTTCAATTTTATTCTATTTCACAGCCATACATGGAAGCGAAAAGACAATTTGACGGACAATTAAGCTCTTGCAGATTCTATTATTTATTTTATTGGATTTAAATTTTTTTGTCTCCAACTTTATGAATTTTATTACTCAATCCAGGGGGTTTCCAGACTGAGTGGGAGGAGAATGTATTATTATTTTTCCCAGGGGCGGGATACAATAAATGGTACAAATACGTAAATGTGTTATTATAGTTCTAGGAACATTAAAGTGAGTTCGGGTTAATAAATTCGACAAGCTAATTTTAAATTTGTGACACTGACAACCGTCCTCCACAATATTCGGCCTTGTGTCAATTTTTGTCTATTAAAATATAATTATCCATTCCTAACCGATTGTTCTTCTTCTATGTGCCATGTTCCTTCAGGACGTAGGCGATCATGGCTCTCCACAATTTCCTGTCCTTTGTAGTTTTTAATAAAAAAATTTTTGTTATCTTTCTTAAACTTTGAGTTTCCAAACATTCAATACTGTATAAAAATATAAGTACTAAGTACTGACCTGGTTCTACGATGCTTAACTTCGGTGATCGAACGAGAACCGGTGTTTCAGCGTGATTTAACCGTAAGCATCGTAGAACCAGGTCAGTACTTAGATGGGGGACCGCTTGGGAACACCTGGTACTGTAAGCCCCCAAAGTCCAACCCTTACCTCACAGTCGGTGGGGTGGGTGTAAACAGTAGTGTCAGAGCTTATGCCGCCCGGAACTTCGTTCCTGGTAGGGCCACCAAAGGCGGACAGGTCTGACACACACGCCGGCTAACAAGGGCTCTGGTGAAAATCCAAGGAGCGCCTGCATCGGTAACCGGCGGCTTCTGGTCGTTCCTGTCTCTGCGTCTGTGGGAATCCCGCGGCAAGCAAGAACGTTATCCGAGTAGGCCTGGGTACCCTACTTCTGTAATTTATCCCAAGAATCTTCTTCTCATAACAGGAAGAAGCCGGCTCAATCCGCCCAGGGTGAATGCCGCATCAGTACAGTACAGTAGTATAAAAGTATAGATTGCACAGTTGTTTACCATTTGTTCCTGACAAAGTTTTCCTATTTTTTAATACTTTACTTTGCTTTTGGAAGACATCTTCTGTTATTCCAATATATCTTTCGGTGTCGTATTTTCCGTCGTCTCTCATTATTTCATTTTTAGTACTTTCTTGACTTCGGCATCTCCAAATCGTCGTTCGAATTTTGAGATGTTTCTCTTGCTGACAATAAAAAATATAAATTTCTTCTATGATAAACCATAAAAAAATATTTAATGTTCTATGGGCGCCTAGTTCTTATGTTATAGTTAACAAATTTAATCTTAGTGGCCATTACTTCTTCTTCCCATGTGTCATGCCCATTCAGGACGTTAGCGATCATGGCTTTCCACAATTAGCTGTAATAATTTTTGTCTTTTTGTTATCTCTTCTAAACCTTGTTCCGTCATCCATTTACTCAAACTCTTTAGGTAGGTTATGCCTTTTTTTCTCTCTGTCTCTCATGCCGACAATATGTATTGTGAGTATCAGATTTTACAAGCCTTCTTTTCTAATCATGTACCCTAGAAATTTCAACTGTCTCTCCATGATGTTATGTATATGTTTACTTTTTGTTTCTCTAAAATTTCGTCGTTGCTCACATGTCCAGTCTATTGTATTCTCAGCATCCTTCTGTAGAACCACATTTCTGTTGCTTTAAGTATCTTCTTCAACTGCGAGGAGATTGTCCAGCATTCACTACCATATAGGAGGACTGATATTATATCACAGTTTAGTCCTTATTTCTTTGTTTGTAACGGAACTTTCCAGTTTCTTAATACTCTGCTTAGCTTTTGGAAAGCAACTTTTGCTATCCCAACGCGCATTCAGAGTTCAGTGTCGCATTTTCCATCCTCTGTTAAGAAACTTCCCAGATATTTAAACTCTTGTACAGGGTGTTTCAAAAGTTATGTCACCCCTAAATAATATAATTTTCTATTTCTATTTCAGATGGGCGGCACGAAAATGTTGGTGTTCATTCAGACCTTCCCGATGTCGATATGTGAACGTCAATAAAAGTGAATAGACTGAATCCAGTACACGTGCTTCGTATTACTTGTTCTCATTACTTTTTGGTAGGGGTTGATTTACTTGACTCCCCATTGAGTCAGGTTGTGACACAAGGTCGGTTTCTAACGTGGGGACTCGAGTATCTTCACTCGGGCCGCTTGTCTTTGCTGGTTATAGCTTATCCAAGCTAGTCAGAGCTGGTCTAAGTTAGTCATAGCTGGTCCAAACTGATCAAAGCCGGACCAAGCTAGTCATAGCTGTTATACTACCAGCGCAGGGACGGATCCCTATGACCGGTAAGTATCCGAATATGTATACCCCTCAAGAGAAGGGTTTTCACACTCCTACTTTTTGGTAGGGATGACAAAATGTTCGAACCACCCTGTGATTTTGGTAATTCGAATTTGTAATTTGCATATTGGGCTGTTTCTTTTGTTAACATCCATATATTTCGTCTTTTTGCAATTGATGTTTCATCATTTCTTTTCGCTTTATTTCCCAGCCTAAGTATTTTTCTGTTCTTATGAAAAATTTTGTGAAATATCTTGTCAGCACAATGGTATGTATGCTCATTGACCCCTTTTACTTCTGACCCTATTTTTCTTTAGTTTAATTCCCCATCCCATCCCTCTTTTAAGTGGTCAATGATGTCAGTTCTCCGGTAGATGCGGGGGTGCCTTTCGTTTTCGTGTGTTTCGTATTTGTAGTTGTGCTTGAATGAGTGCGTCTTTGTGTGAGTGTTTTGCCTGGATTTTTATACTATTATAATCCCGCATTTTTTTTCGTCCAGTTAACTGATGTTTCTGCCATATTTAAGGATTGGGAGGATTTCTAACCTTGTTTTGTTTTCATGTAAATAGTATTAATTCATGTTGTAAATAATCATTGGGGATTTTAAATTGTTATTTTATTCCCCCTCCCCCCACAGACTTTGAACTGTACATATGGGGATTAGTTAGGATTTCATAGAGACATTGAGGTATTATGGTGAATGTAGTAAGACAGGTAGAAGAGAATGTGTTGTTTTGGTGGTAGGACTATTGTTGGTATGTTTGGGCCAATGATTGTGGCTAGCTAAGTTTAGAAATTAAGAAAGAATAGCGTCCCTTTCCCCAATCCCCTTTTTGGCCTTGTGCCACATTTTGTACAATCGTACAAATAAATATCTATTTTGTCAGAACAATGGCCGAATATCGTTTTGCTTTGGATATTTACGACGACGAACATTTGAACACATCAATTACGTTAAGTTTTTTTTTTTTATTTGTTTCACTAATTTTACATTTTATTCTTTATTTTACGTCGACTTTTCGCCGAATTTGTACATCTTTTTAATGTTATTCGACAGGGTGATCCGAAAATCTTAACATCCCTACATAATATAACTTTCTATTTCAGATGGAGAAAAACACCTTTCCGCTTTTAGGGATTATTGGAAATAAATCAAATAACCATCCACGTCTTTTGTCCATGTCGTTATAACTTAGGTCGTTAACGAATGATGGCTTAAACGATTTCAAATCAAGATCCTTTTTCATGTGTGTTTAACATTGTGGTTTTGGGAATTCCTTGCTCGGAAGACCGTTTTCATAGTGACTTCTTGGGTGATGGTAGTAGAAATGCCTCCATCCCTGCACATGTACCTTCGCGTTGAGGGTCGTCCTGTCCCCCGTTTGTCCTTAATTGATCCTGTGAGAAATCGTTGTCGTTCCCATCACAGTATCGTCCTCTTCGGAGGACTTGGGTTGCCGAATCTTGCAGTGAATAATATCGCACATTCATTATGCGTCGATAAACTTGCAAACAACCTCTATTTCAAACTGTAGGAGTTCGTGTCAGCCATCTGAAATAGAAAATTATTATGTAGATGTGACTTTTGGACCACCCTGCGGGTTTGTTTTTAATTCCTATATATTTGGGTTTATTACATAATTTCCGTTTTGACGACGTATTTTTATTTTTCATATCGAACTTTTAAATTTTGTTATAGTCGGACTCGTTTAGTTCGTCCACTAACTTTGTTTCTTTCTGCATTTAATTGTTGTCGCTTTGGTTCACCACTCCAAAAAAATGTTTGGCCGAAGAAAAAAAAGCGATTTTTTTCCATATAAGTGAATCTTAAATTACTGACAAAATGGCAGACAAAAGTCAGGCTATCAAGAAAGACTTATTCGCGTTTGCATCGAAGGTAGAGCCACCCGATAAACCATCTTTAAAGGATGGGTCCTCCGCTGCAAAAAAAAAAAAACCTTTAAGAAAAAGCCAAAAAAATGGGTGGGGATGTCTTCTGAAAAGAATCCATTTCCGGAAACGTCTCTCCCCCACCGGAATTTAGCAAAAGACTGGCATTCGGATGTCGCTTAGGAATCTAGGTTATTGTTTTTTCCGGGTTAAACAATGGTAACCTCATCCCTGAACAAGGTAGTCTAGAAGGTTTCTCTTTCTCATTTTTCTTAAGTTAAATTAGCTAGACGATGTATGCTTATCGACCCCTCTATTAATTCTGTCTCCTCTTTCTTTAATTTAATACTCCTTCTTTTACCCGCGTTGGATGAAAGACATGCTACTTCTCGAATGGATGTGGGTCGCTTGTCGAATTTCGGGTGCGTCTTTCGTAATTGTTATAATTGTCTGGCTGAGTGCATGATTGGAAGAGTGAATGATTCTCTATTGATTCAATCCTGCATTATTTTTGCCTGGTGAACATATATTTCTGCTGCAGTTTAGGTTTATTTTACACTTAATAATACAATTTTGTTTGCTTTCTCGTAAATAGTGTGTTTTTCACATTGTATATACACATTGTGGATGTGCGGGTGGTGTAATGTATATCGGTTCGAAATGCGAAATCGGAGAGACGTGTTCAAATTCTAATCGAGTTTGTTACATTCACTTACAAGCAAATACCCTTGAGGGAAAGGTATGAATCTATCCCTTATCCCCTCCCCTAGTTGAATAACAGGACAGATTAGGTCCTATAGCCTTGGTTAGCAAGCATTCTATCGCAGAATGAAACAGTAAGCTACTGCGGGGAAAATCTTCTGCCTAGTCAGTCATGGAGACATAATTGTCCAAGCGTGTATCACTTAACTGACTTATATACACAGTCGGGATAGACGTTTTAAAATTGTTATTTTTGTAACACCACAAGTAAAAACTGTACATATGGTGACTACTTAGGACTTCTTGGAGAAATTCTGGCATTTTGATGTAGTAAGAACGGTAAGCATTGAATATGCCGTTATGACGAGAGAAACTTTATCGGATAATTGGGTAAACGAGTCAGGCTAAATTAGAAGATAAGACAAATGAAGACAAACCTTCCTTCTTCCCCACCCACATTTTAACCGTGTGTCATATTTAGTACATCCAATCACTAATTAATATTATTTCTAGAAGATTGTAATTAACAAATTTCGTCTTTGACGTCACAATTCTCATAAAGATCTAATAAACCGAATTTTAGCGATAAAAGTTGAATTAATCATAACAAACGTCTGAGGTCGTAATGCCAATCGATGCTTGCAATTGAAAATCTCTAGAACGGACGTGTTTGTCAATATGGATAAGGATTACGCTATAGTTGGACAATGGACACGTTAATCCAAGATGCTATCTAAATGGACAATATAGAAATTAACTTTTTCAAGGAGGAAGAAAGTTCATAAATTATATTAGTGTGGCTTGTATGTTAATACTCCTCTAAAACCTTCTTTTTTTTATATACTAGCAGTCAACTTGACCCGACAGAAGAGTGGTTCTACATACAAGGATACTAAGAATACCATGGACTGAACATGAGACCAACAAGGAAGTTCTAGAGAAAAATGGAAACAAAAAGGGCCCATACTTAATATCAGGATGAGACAGTTGAAATTTATAGGGTATATAAGGAGGAAAGATGGCTTGGAAAATTTGATACTCGCAAGACGGATTAAAAGCAAAAGGCAGAGGAAAGCAACGTATAACCTACCCGATGAGTTTGAGGGAATGGGGGTTTTCTAAGCGTAGCTTAGATGTGACAAAAGACCGGAAGTATGAGGCAAACGGTGTGGACCGAACTCACTACTCAGTCGTAATTGTTTATAGCGAGATAACAATTACACCACGTCGAATTATCCCATGAATGGATAACGGAGCGGAGTTTGGGATGGAGGAAGGGCAAAAAGATAGGACACATGACATTGTGAATAAAAAAAAGTTGTTTGAAGTAAGGTTAAGATAGCTTATCTGATCTTGGTCTGTAGAACTTTCTTCTTACGTTTAGAACATGGGAGAAATGAGGGGGATTCGACTCGATAGAAGTAGCATGGCGTGTAAATGCTGCAAAGGCCTGATCAGGTGGGACTAAAAATTGGCGCTCATCTAAAGATTTGCCATCACTATAGCTATAGAGTAGTGACAGGCTTGCAACGTTACGTGTGCAGGGAGGTGGCTGTGCAGAGCGGGTAAGTCTACCCACACCCATAAAAACGATTTTGAACTCTATCAAGGCTGGAAAGTAATGATTGGGTCTCTCCAGATATGGCAGCAATACTCCATCTTTGGTCTGATCTGGTTCTAGTAAAGATAAATTATGAACTAGGGAATCAGATACTTTTTCACCTGAGAGAATAGTATAGGATCTTAGCTTCACTACCTTGTGTGTTACTAATTATATATATATATATATATATATATATATATATATATATATATATATATATAAAAAAAAGGTTCACGTGTGCTTCTTATAATATGCAAAATATCTAGGTTAGTTAATAAAAGGACAAACGAAATATAATCAGTACTTATATATTTAAACCTTTTTTAATTATATATAATAAAATAGCCTTTAAGGTATACGATATTTATGGGTAAAAGTGCTCAATGTCAAGGATAGAGCATATGTAAATATAAAAATGAATATTTCAATGTCAATATATATATATATACATATGAAAAAATTCGGTCGAGCACTTTAGAGAGAAAGCGCAAATTTGTAAACAGTGACTGCTACTGCGGATAATGCAAAGCTCTTCTGTGAATCGAGCACTCTGAGTCACTGGTGTGTTTATTCAAAATAAATACGTAAAAATTCGCCTACCTCTCTACCGAGAGCCAATAGCTTAGGGGAAAATCTCCCACTAATGCCAGATCGTCGGGGTTTCGATCCTGGTTTGAGGTAATCGGATGTCTAGCCACACTGATGAGCTGTGATACAGCAAAGGTCTGTCTGTGGATGACACACACAAATATACATGTGTGTATATATATATATATATATATATATATATATATATATATATATATATATAATGGACAAAGTCCGACAATTATTTTAAGAGATTTTTATGTTTATGCATTCTTTTATAGATACAAATATTTAAGTAAATGCTCTGTTTTATAATAAACAGTCTTAAACAACATTTACCGGATTGAATGTCCGAGAAATTTTTTTCACAGAAAATATTCGTCCTCCGACAGGATTCGAACCTGTATCCTATACGGAACCGTCATTTAGCTTGACGTGCCATTACCGATTTGCCCACGAAGGAGCGTTTGGTTAGCAAGGTTGAATTTAGTGTATTTAAACTTCAATTTTCCATCAATCTCTCACGTACATTCATATCTACTCATGGCGTATCAAATGTAAACAAATTATATTATGAAGTGGACAAAGTCCGACAATTATTTTAAGACATTTTATGTTTATACATTCTTTTTATAGATACAAATGCTCTGAATATTTTCTATGAAAATTTCTCGGATATTCAGGTCGGTAAATGTTGTTTAATACTGTTTATTATAAACAGAGCATTTACTTAAATATTTGTATCTATAAAAAGAATGTATAAACATAAAAATGCCTTAATATATATATATATATATATATATATATATATACTGATAGGAGGATGACAGAGTTTATGTCCATCTATGTAAATAATTACTACAGGGAAGAGAAAATAATGTTGCTAGTCTATCTGAAGTCGCAAAGAGAAAATGAAGGATTGTTCCTCTTTTGTCGATATTAAACCCGCTGAAAAAAGGTGTAAAAATAAATTCACCTTAAGCATTAATACCCGCTTGTTTCAGCGGCAGAATGACTACTTGATGAATCATCTTCCTAACATCTTCCACATTGTTTGTCATCCATTCGTTCGCGTAATGCAACTCATTTGATTTTATTAAGTTTTCACTAGATTTCTTCCTCATACGGCTATTATTTGTCGTGACTCTCCATATCGATATATCCTTGTCTTTCTTCTGTCTGCTGTGCTCCCTTCAGGACGTGGGAGATTATGACCCCCCACCCAATCTCCATAGCTTCCTATCTTTCGTAGCTCTAAACAACGTTTGTCCATTAAATGATTAAAAACTGGCGCTACAAAATCACAAAATGCAAAACACTTGAAGACATTCAACAGCGGCAACAACTAAAATGTATAGCAAATGTAACTAAAATGGAAAATAATGATATAATCAAGATATTGCCTTAAACAAAATGTTAGAAAGGAAACTCTCATCAGCACTAGAGGCTTACGGCATCATCACGTTGAAACATTGGTTCCCATACGATCACCGAAGTTAAGCAACGTCGAGACTGGTCAGTATCTAGATGGGTAACTGCTTGGGAATACCGTGTGCTGTAAGCTTGGATGTGCGGGTGGTGTAATGGATAATGGCACGGAATGTTTCATCAGAGAGCCGAGTTCCAATCCCAGTTGGGTTCATTATATTCACTTACGGGCAAATAACCTTTGGAAAGGTATGAATCCTGCTCTTCTCCCCCAGCTACGGGTTAATTAGTAAGACTTGTGTCGTTAAAACCATTATTGTCTCTAAAAGTAAAAATAAAAATTGCTTACGAAATATTTAGAATATTCGCATTAAATAACCCATCGAGGTGTTTATATGCCGTTAAACAAAAACAACCAGACGATCATCAGCACTAGAAAAAACGATAACAATTATTAGAGTTGGGAAGCGTATTTTCCTGAAAGAAGAATGACTTAAAAGAAAGATTTTATAATTTGCAACAGAGATTAACACCCACTGTTTTGTCAATGAATATCTGATGCTACCTGTGTGGAAACTGCTAATTTCACCACTACAATTACGCGTAAAATTGAGATTTCCTCATAACTGTGGTGACTACTACTTCTATGTAATATAGCCCTTCAGGACGTAGGTGAGCATGGCTCTCCACAGCTTTTTTTTAATCTTTGGTGGTTCTAAACAATACTTGTCACTATAATAGTCCCCTAAGTCTCTGGTCCGCCGTCCATTAACACAAGCTCGTTAAGTACATTAATCGCTGCACCAATATATCCCGAGAGTGTTAAATTCCCGAAGCCCTCTTTCCTCATATGTCCCAGAATGTTCAACTGTATTTTTTTATGTTCTAAGCACAAGTTTCTTTTCGTTCCCACTTTCTATAAATCCATGTTATTCTCACAGTTCTTCTGTAGATCCACATTTTTGTTGTCTCCACTTCATGTCTGGGAGCTTTACGGATAAATGACGCTGGAAAAAAAAACGGTTCTCGTTCAACCACCAAAAACGGCCCCGATCACTACTTATATGGGGATCCAAACTTTCTGCTGTCTCTTCTTCCTACCGTTGATAATCTTTTTTCTCAATTTCCTTTACTACTTGCGTAGAAGCACTTACAGATTTTATTTGCACTGTATTTTTTGCATCAGTCAGTCAGTTATGTACTGTGTGTGATACACGGTTAGACGATCATGTATGATTCGATACCTGACTGACGAAGCAGTAGGTTGCCATTTCTTTTTAGGGTAGACCAGTTGCCATCCATAGCTATAGAACCTGGTCTGTCCTACTATTTACTCGCAGCTGGGTGGAGAAGAAGAGGATTCATACCTTTCTTTCTTTCACGTAAGTGAATGTAATGGATTCGACTGGAATTCGAACTCGGCTCTCTGATTCCTTAATCCAAGCCGCTATCCATTATTCCTCCTTTTTTGCTTACAACCTATTAATAGTATTTTTTAATCATTTCATCCCAAGCAAGACAATAAAACCACTAAGACGCAAGGGGTTACTGAGTATTAGAGAATATGAGGAAAAATCTACTATTAGATTTCCATTGGAAAATTCGTAAACTTAAGAAATCAGCACATAGGCTAGGCCACAAACATCTCCAGAGCCGACCAAGAATAGAAATGAATACAATATGGGAACCAGTAATAAGGAGTGCCAGAGAAAAGTGATAACAACAAAAGTTGAAATATGAGCCCTGGTAAAAACATGCAATGATAACAGCAAAAAATTCCAATATGAGCACTGGTAAAAATGGTTGCTGAAAACATTAGGTTTATAATACCCAGAAATTCATATACAGGTGTCCCCAAGGACACATGGCACAGTGAATAAAGGCGTTGGTTAGATCCAGTGACAGGACCCAAAGAGTGCGAGTTCAATACCCGGTTAAGACAGTGGAGAACATGGAGAGGGGAATTAACAGGAGATAACTGATAACTGACATCCATTAAACATGGCACGTGGAACTAGAACATTCTACCCCAGTGAACGAAATAAAGGTTTCAATTCGACATTCCATAAATATATATATATAATAAATATGGCAACAAAGATGAGGACAATAGTCCGAATAATGTAAATAGTGTACATAATACCTCATCTCAGAAATACAGACAGATACTGAAAGATCGAAACGTTGTAATAAATATGCCAACAAAGATGAGGACAATAGACAATGTAAATAGTGTACATAATACCTCATCTCAGAAATATAGACAAATAACTATTGAGATTGCTTTTAAATTTTTGAAGATCAAAGTTGACTTAGATGAAATAATCCTGAAGAGATTTCCACAAGCGAGAAGTGAGTTAAAAGAAACTGTCAGCATAGAACTTACGGTGCATCTAGCCATTTCAACTGTAAAATGATGAAACCTTGTCACCAATCAAGTACTGCGCTTAAATTCATAAAGTCTTGGTACCATTTTTATTTTGAATTATACAAAACTGTGACACGAGACTAAAAGGAGCTGATCTTCAATCTGTTTAATCTTAAACTTAGCTAGCCACAATTACTAACCCAAACATACCATAATATTCCTTACACCAAAACACATTCTTACTTACCATTCTTACTAGAGGCACCGTAATACCTCAAAGTATCTATGCAGTCATAACTAGTTCTCATATGTACAATTTTTCTGGGGGATGTATAAAAATAACACTATTTGAAAAAAAAAAACACCAATGAATATTTACAATGAATAAAATTTATATACAAGAAACTAAGCAAAATAGTGTTAGCTCATCAAAACAATTACCATGAAAGTATTTATAGAAAATTTATGAAAAGTATTTATAGAAAATTTATAGAACTTATTTACAAGTATTTGTAACATTTTATTTGTTTCAAATTCTACGATTAAGTAATTTCATTTTTCAATGTTTATTTTTATTTTATTTCGCGTAAACAGAAAAATAATCCATAATTGATAATGAAAATACTTAATCTAAAAATAAAAAAAGAAGAAACAAAAAAAATTTAAATTATCAAGCAATATATTTTTCTTCCGAACGTGATTATCGGAAGGTTTTATCCAGCAGTAAAATGAAACGATAATATGTCGGCCGTTATTTCTTTCCTATCTAACGACTTTTACGGCTGTGTTTTAAGCACAAGGGCGCATGCGTATACACATGCGTTTGGATTTGGAGTGACGTCATTCTCTTTCCGAATTCAGAGCCAAGTATGCTTAATGTGTTCATTTGACACTGCCATCATCATTTTTTTTTTTTTTTTTTGCTGAACTAAAGCAAAACTTGTTAACACGATGAAACCTGTACATCGATGTGTCTGTACAAGTAATAAGTACTTTTTAAGCGGCTGCCTGTTAAAACTTGTCCGTAGCTCCGTCCGACAAGCCAGTCAAAAAGACGTTACTTTTCAGGATAAACCATGAAATTAGTATGCATAACTATCATTTTCGAAATTCCCTTTCGAAAACGTTAATTCCAGAACGGTTCATTAATTTGTGTCCGCTAACAAAGGAATGGTTATCCATCAATTTAACAACAGAATTAATCATTTTACTAGTTTTACATTACTTTTTCACCACTTCTTCTGTGTGTTCCTTTATTACGTGGGCTCTCCACAGCATCCTGTACTTTGTAGCTCTTAATAAGGTTTGTCTTTTTGCTATCTCTTTTAATGCCTTTTACACAAGCTCGTTACGTAGTTATGCACAGCTTTCCTCTACCTTCAATATGTGCCGTGATAGTCATATTCTCCAAGCCTCCTTTCCTCATCATAAGCCTTCGTAAACTTTTTACATAGTTACCTATATTTTCTATCTATTTAGGGCTTATGGCCATATCACGTTGAAGCACTGGTTCCCGTAAGATGTTGAGCCTGATCAGTACCTAGATGGTTGAGCGTTTGGGAATATCAGGTGCTGTAAGCTTGAATGTGTGGGTGGTGAATAGATAATGGCTCGGAATTACTAATCGGAGAGCCGAGTTCCAATTCCAGTCGGGGTCGTTATATTCACCTACATCCAAAGATGGATTAGGTATAAATCCACCACTTCCCTACACTCAACTATGTGTTAATTACTAAGACTTGTATCACTAAACTATTATTATCTCAAAAATAATTCTTACAATCTAAAAGAAAAATATATTTTCTGGCTTTAAATAACCTGCAAAAGGTTGGTAAGGACATCTGCCAACCGCCCCACGCTGTCAGATGTGGCACAAGGCCGAATTTAACGTGGGGTATCCGAACCCGTAGGCTCGGGAAAAAATTCCCCGTAGACCCCTGGGTCTAAAACGGGGTTGGGTAGCTGTCTAACACCTCAGACGAGACTCTACCCTTCGGCATATCCTCGTCTGGGTTCCTCTCCGCCCGAAGGCAGAGAGTTCGACCAGCTTAGCTGGAGACGAATCTCCAACTAATTGCCGAAGCAAGACTCGCAAAGGGTTGGTAAGCCGTAGAAAACGAATCGATCAATTTATTTATTGGTTTTCGTTCTGTCAGGAACCATTATATATTTTCTTTTCTAATTTCTTCGCTCTTGATTCATGTTAATTCTCAGATCTTCTATATGCCATGTCCCTTAAGGACTTTAGCGACCATGGCTTTTGTGCAGGTGAGACTGAGAAGTACGAGGAAGAGGAAAAAAGTCAAACAATCATGTCCTGACTCCAAAAAGAAGAGGTATTGAACAAAGTTTCATGGGAAAATTAGCTCAGGGGGGCAGGTATTGTAATGGAATGTCCCACACTCCCTATCGCCTATCTGGACTTTCTTCGGGAATTACTAGCCTGCCACCCGATTCCCTGTTTTTCAGTAGTGTATTCTCTTTTACAATAAACCTCCCTTTCTTTCATCTACGCGCGTGTTGCTGTTCCTTCACTCGAGTACCACCTTTGTCTGTTTGTAACATTTTTAAGGATACAGCAATGGTATTTTACAATTTCTTTTATATTTTGTAGCTCTTAGCACTGTCCTTTTATTACCCATCCGTTTCTAAACTAGTCAGGCAAATGGCCTACCGTTTCCTTCTGTTCCTCTATCACGTGAGTGTCAAAGTTTCTTCGTTATTTTTCAGAAAATATTAATCGTCTCTTTCTTTCTGCATCCATTTTCTATAAAACTTCCTCTTTGCTTACATTTACCTATGAGGAAAAGGTCTTGCATTCACTGACATACAGGTGGATTGATATTACATAGCTGTTCAGCAGTCTTGACTTTGATGATAGCATAAAGAACAAATAGGAAACGTTTATCCTAAGTGCCTTTGGGAATTACTTTTTGAAGTAGTTCCTATGTTAGGACAAGATGCATTGGAATCAAATATGGATCGGAATCCGACAGCCCAGTTCATCTGGTCTGAACATAGAAACTACTTTTAAAAAAGTTATTTCCAAAAGCGCTTATGATAAACGTTTCCTATTTGTTCATTATCCTATCATTCTGTCGGATTCAGATCCATATTTGATCTGTATTTGATCTTAATTCACTCTTACTTTATTTCTAACAAAATTTTCCTTTTTCTAATTACTTTGTTTAGTTTTTGGAAGGCATCTTTTGCAGCGTACCGCTATCCAGCGACTGTGCACGAAAGACCAAATATAGTAACAGCGATATAGAATCGTTCATGTGGCCAGCATGAAAAATCACAGAAGCGATGGATAAGCTAAATATTACCATTGTAAGAATAGATTAAATTAGATGAACAAAAAAGGGGAATTCGTCAGCGACACGCAAAACGGGCAGGAGTAGAACTAATACTAGACAAAGACATTCTGTGATAGTTATTAATATTTTCTGATTTCAATTTTTTTCTTTCGTTTTCTGGCCCGTATTTCTTCTTTCTTAGTTATTTGTTCGATTTTCTTTCAAATTTATAGATTTAATTCTGTGGGTGCATCACTTTCGATTATTATTATTTTATTTCCTTTGTTTTCTGGTTTGTACACATTTCCTACCGGGTCCCGCCCAGAGATCTAACGTCAAAATGGCATCATGACATTTTCCACTGAGCAATTAAAAACACACACACGCATCTATTTTACATAGACAAGGTGTAAGGTGTGGGCTGTACTCGTGAGAACAATTTTTTATATTTCTTTAAGACAGGGTTTTCCAGGAATCCCTTCAATGAGTCTACCTTAATCTTTTCCAACCAATCCGAGGGCTCCAACTACAACAAAGATTGTTGATGTTCCCATGTGCAACATTTTTGAGATTTCGATTTCAAGGTCCTTTATTCTGATAGCTTTTTGAAGATTTTCAAAGATACATTGCAGGGATTGCCATATAAATAAGGATGCATTTTTTTTTTTTTTGCTGTCTCTAGTAACAGTGCCTGGGTGGTTGGCTTTGATTGTTCTGTTTGTGTGTATTGTGTAGACCCATAGAATTGTAACCAGGTCTGGATGATTTTCATACCAACTTCTTTTAGTTTTCTTCGCGTAAGCGTTGCAGATTTTCCCGTGCAGATATTGGCCAACTCTGTCATGCCGGGTTTTATATTCAGTAGGTGCCAATACCGTGCAATCTGATAGAAGATGATCAATTGTTTCTGGATATTTATCACAGAATTTGCATTTTGGGCTAACGCAATATTTTAGTATGTGTGCTTGATAATACCTAGTTAACAAGCATTGGTCTTGTGCAGCAAGGAAAAAACCTGCGCTACGTAACCATACTACGTATTATTATTATTATTCACTGAGAAAGCAGCACACCAACAAGGTAAGGCTACTGGACAAATACAGATATGTTTATGTCAGCTGTTCTGATGAGCTTTTTTTCCCTAGAACTCCAATTACAGGAATTTAATCGGCCTACTAAATTGGCAGCTATGCCCCACAGTTTTACTGTTGAACTAGCTAGATGCAACCGTCACTTCTAATTTGTTTTAAAAATCGATATCACCCCATGCAAGGCATTAAAGCCACTAAGATACAAGGGCTTACAGGGTATGGAAGAATTAGGAACAGAAACACTAATAATGAGCGTGAAGAGGAAAGAGTAATTAGGAAGACGGGTGGTAGCGGTTGACAATTGCATTTAATTTTTTGCAGATTAAAGTTGGCTAGAACGCATGGAGCCGACAGGGAGTTCCACAAGCGAGAATTGCGAGAAAAGAAACTGTTAGCATAGAACTTACGGTTACATCTAGCCAGCTCAACTGTAAATTTGGATAAGATCTCTGCGCCAGTCTGGTACTGCGTTTAAATTTATGAAGTCTAGGTACCATAGCGAATAACTCATCCGAACAATTACCGTGAAAGTATTTAAAGAAAAGACACAGATACAACCTTACGGCGGTGGGAAAATGATTGAGGGATAGCTGACAAATCAGGACCAATAATATTGTTGATTCAAGGAGCTCAAACTAAATAGCAGGACCATATGTGGCAGCAATATTCTAAGCATGGATGAATGGTAGACTTATAGATATCTAAGATACATTCTGGAGAGAATAACTGTCTCGCACGACACAGTGAAATAATTTTCTTAGCAGCTGACCTAGCAATGGCTTCAATATATTATTTCCACTTCATGTCAGCTGATAAGGTACAAGTCGCTTTCCTGAAGGTTAACATCTACCATGCTGATGGAAGATAAAGATGTATCTCTCAGGTGATTAATGGAGAGAAGTTTAGTTTTGGAGGCTTTAAAATTAACAAGCCATTGTTTGCCCCAGTTAACGACGGATTTGAGGTCGTTTTGGACATCGGCTGCCATTTTGACCTTGTCTGACTGATCAGCTTTACTATCAAGGAAGGCATAGATGGTTATGTCATCAGTCTAGATATCAAGTTGAGAGTTGATATCATTGGGGAGGTCATTAATGAAACTTAAAAACAGGGCTTGGCCAAGGATGGAGTTCTGGAGGACACACGCGTTAGTGCGAAAGGATCTAACAGTTTCTTTTCCGTGCTTCTCACCCGCAGAACTCTTTTCCGATTCTTTGCTAGAATCTCCAAAAATTTAAATGCAACGTCAATCGCCATCTTCTCTCTTCTTGAACGTTGTTAAGTTTTTATTCTTTCAGCAATCATCTCCGCTAAAATCTTCCCATTTTCTTTCGCACCGTGTAACCCTCTGCGTTTTTGTTTTCTTTTGTTTTTTGTTTTTTTTTAAGCATTTCACCCCAAGAAAAACAGGAGTACCACTAGCATACAAGGGTTTTCAGAGAATGGGAGCAAGAGTAAAAAGATGTGATAGAGAAAAGGATGAATAGAAGGACGGGAATTAGAGCAAGGCATCTTGAGATATCAATTCACATTGCATTTGAATAATTGAAGATTATAGCTATCAGGGAAGCAAGTAAGAGGAAGGGAGTTCCACACACGGGAAGTGCGACACATGAAGCTATTGAAGTAGAAGAGACGGCTACATTTAACCGTTTTGACAATGAGAGGATGGGACTGAGATGCCAACCTAGTAACACGCTTAAATTCATGTAGTTTGTTTGAGAACCAGCGAAAGTAGTGACCGTGAAAGTATTTGTAGAAATGACAGAGGGAAGGGGCGGCACGTCTATGAGAAAGTGACTGTAGATGAGATGCCAGATGAGGACCAGTCACATTGCATATCCGTCTCTGGATTTTGTCGAGGACCTTGAAACGAACAGCGGTGACTCCGGACCATATATGGCAGCAGTATTCCATGCAAGGGCGAATAGTTGTTTTATAGATTTGAAGGATGGACTCAGACGAGATAAACTTTCTTGCGCGACACACAGAACCAACTTTCCTTGCGGTAGATGAAGCTATTTATTCAATGTATTTGTTCCGTCTTAGGTCAGTGGACAGCGTGAGACGAAGCGGGCACAGAGAAGCGCTCTCGTGGAGTTGAGCATCAGACATTCTAATGGGAGACAGGGAAGGTTCTCTGTGGTGGGTAGTGGCATTAATCGTTGTACCTTGCTTGGGGTTAAACGATTAAAAAAAGGGAGCTCAATGAGTGATAAGGGTATAACTGGTGCATGCATCACAGGCAAATGTAAGCTCTATGCTAACAGGTTTTACTAAAATCAGTGTATAAACTTGTGGGTGGTGCCCAGTTCGAAATACCTTCATGTCAGGTAATTCAGTCGGCTAAGATGGTCTCTGACTGGGGGTGTTTCCAAGTATTCATTCATACAAAAAGTAGATTAGTAAAGTTAATGATATAAAATGAATGAATGTTATGATCCTTATTTTTAAAAATTATAAGCTGTATAAGGTCTTTCTTTAATACACAAGTACTTTCGACTGTACATTCAGTCATCTTCAGGCATGGAAATTATTTTGTTTTTGGTAAAATTCAGGTAGATGAAGATGACTGGATGTACAGTCGAAAGTACTTGTGTATTAAAGAAAGACAGTTTATAATTTTTAAAAACAAGGATCATAACATTCATCGCGAGATTTGTAGGTTAATGCACCTTTAAAATTTTGTTTGCGAACGGATTTCGCCATTTTATATCATTAACTTTACTAATCTATTTTTGTATGAATGATTCATTGTAATAAAAATTGAACCGCACCACATATTTGGGATATATATATATATATATATATAAGGCAGGATGTGTGTGTGTGTGTGTGTGTGTGTGTGTGTGTGTGTGTGTGTGTGTGTGTGTGTGTGTGTGTGTGTGTAACGGATGCACGGCCGCGATTTTTGACGGATTTGCACCAAAATTTAAATGCACATGCTCCAAGTTAGCGGGAAGGCCAAAACCGACTTTGCATTTCCCAACTCCCACCGATAGTGGAAATAATCGATTTTTTCATGCTTCTACGGCAGTTTTCATGTAGTTTGCAGCCATTTTCTACTGGCCAGAGTGAGAGCCAATAGCTGGCTGCCACGAATAGGCAGGAAGATTCTATTGGCCAGCGTGAGACCCAACAGATGACTGACACGAATGTTAACGAGCATGCTAGCATGCAAAAAAAAATCGATAGCTGCATTCGTCACAAGTGGAGAAAATTTAAATCTGCATGGCACTTTACTCCAATTGGCTCATTCGCGAGAGCCATGCTTTGTTTAGCATCAAGGTTTATTATTATTATTATTCCTTTGGTTTCTGGTGTATACTCATTTCTTTCCAGATCCCGAACAGAGACTTAAGGTCAGAAATAGCATCATAACACTTTCCACCGGGCAGTTCTGAAAAGAAATCACACATATTTTACATAGATAAAGTCCTTCGTAAAGTGTAGGCTGTACTTGTGAGTACAATTTTTTGTATTTCTTTAAGGCGTGGGCTACCACGGATTCCTTCAATGAGTCTATTGGAATATTTTCCAGTCAATCCGAGGGTTCCAACTACAACTGGAATTGTTGATGTCCTCATGTACCACATTTTGAGATTTCGATTTCAAGGTCCTTGTATTTTGATACTTTTTTGAAGATCTTCAAAGATACACTGTAGTCTGGAACGACTGCCATGTCAATAAGGAGGCACATTTTGTCTTTGCGGGTCTCTAATCACGATATCAGGGCGATTAACTTTGATTGCTCTGTCCGTCTGTATTGTAAAATCTCATAAAATTGTTACAGGCCCAATCTCTGTAACCAGATCTGGGTGATGTTCACACCAATTTCTTGTTTCCTTTCCGTAAGTGTTGCTGAATTTTCTAGTGCAGATATTGGCCCACTCTGTCGTGACGTGTTTTTATTATTATTATTATTATTATTATTATTATTATCACCATTATTTTCTCCTACACCTCTTTCTTTCTCCATACAACGTAACATTCTTTACCTTTTTTTTCTCTTTTTCCTTCTTTTGTTTCTGTTTACAACACACACCCCACCCTTTTCACTTCCCGCCTCTCGATTCTTCACATAAGGACCATTTTACGCCGATTTCTAACGAGACTCATTGAAATAATCTGGCATACATGGTCTGATTGGTGATAAAAAACAAATGACTCACAAGACGCTTTTAATATAGGACAGACAGTCAATGACTTTTCAGATGAAAAGACCTTGACTTTCTGTGCCACATCGTCAAAAGTGCTGAGACTTAGACACACGTGCGCAAATGTTTGCGTCTATACGCACGGGCGCTTTAATAGCGGCGCTCTTTGTACTGACGCGTGCTTTTGAATTTGTATCGGTGTAAGGTTGATCGAATTTCTCGTAACCAAATCTTCTTCAAACTTGGAAGGAATTAATCTATTTAATGGCAAATAAGACTTACTTTCCCCTCAGAATTTTAGAATGTCATAGATTTTAGTAAATAGACGCAAATCAATTTTTGAATTGTGCCAAACAAAACAAGGATGGAGATCTACTATGTAATGGATAGCGGTTCGAAATGAGAAATCGGACGAGTGAATTCGAATTCCAATCGAGCTCGTTATGTTTGGGAAAAGTATGAATCCATGCTATGGGTTAAACAGTATGTCTTGTAGCTTGAAAAATCATTGTTATTCTTTAAAATTATTTATGCAATATTCACTCGCACCCAATTTTTTTCTTTCTTTACAACTAATGTTCAATCTATACAAGGCTACTCAAGGTAGATGTTTTGGATTTAAATAACCCACAAAAGGTTGATAATCCGTAAAAAACAATCAGCGATTTTTTATTCAACATAATTTCTTATTACTGTATGCTTTATACTTAGTGGGTACATGTATTGTAGTTGACATCACTTTTTTATTTTTATTTTTTTTATCCATGTGTGTAATATCTACTGGCCGACAGGTCGATACTGTGCAGTTCTATAGCAGCTTCGATGCTGTCGGTAAAGTCCACCACATAATAATGGGCCAACTGCCCATCACCCTGTAGGGAATGAATTCTTCTGCTAAAGTAGGAATCAATTATTTTATTATGAATACGATGTTATTTGTTGTGTATATTTTATAAGCAGAATGTCATGAAAAATTATTTAAATGTTGCCGTTGTAGCGTTACAAATTTTCTTGTCTGCTTTTGACTTCGCTGCAATTTTTGCGCATGTCAAAGGTTAAAAAATGCGCCTTGTCAGTTGGAACACATTCGTAATAAGCCACATCAGGTGTACCTGCTGGTACGAACATGCCAACTCACTAGTAAAACCTTAATAAGTTTTTTTTCTTTCTTTTAATATCTATCTATTTCACTGCCTCAGCAAACAATGATCGCATGAAAGATCTATAAATATGAAGCTAAAGTTTGTGGCAAATTTGGACTTCGTGCCTGCAAAAAAATCCCAAAAAAAAACCGAGTGTTAAAAGGACGGTTTTTCCATTGACGCCGCTATTATTATAACTACCTTTACTCCTCGGCAATATCTGATGATTACAATTGTAATAAAATATATGAAAGTGAATTTTTATATTTTCTTTCTTCTTGAGAATTGACAACAAAAATAAACAATTTTAATAGATTATTTATTGGAATGATTAGCAAAACATCGGCTAATTTCCAATTTATTCGAACTTTAAAAAATGATAAATAATAAGGATTTCCTTATAGTTGGTTCTCATATTTTAATAAGTAAATGTTCACAGTTTTATGAATAAAAACTTGTTTTCATATTTATTTCTTTTATTAAATTGTTAAATGTTAAATATGGCATGACATTAGTTTTAATTGTATTAGTATTTAGAATGATGTAAGTGTAAAATTATTCTTCTAAATAAACAATCTAATAAATAATGTTTAATATTTTTGTTGTAAATTCTCAAGAACAAAATAAATCGTATAAATTCGTGATATATTTAGGTTTTATTACAATTATACTCATCGCTTTGCTAATTAAAATAATAGTGGTGCCAATGAAAAACCGTCATTTTGACACTTTGTTTTTGTTTATTTTCACAGAACGAAGGTCAAAGTGACTCATTTTTTTCTCTTAAATATTATACACATGTCCTTGTTTTTACTGACCCATGCATATAATAATTACTATACCAGGGGCATAGTAATACCATATTGGGATATTAAGGTAGAATTTATTCTCTATTAGTCATTTCAATAATGGTTCCTCGACCTGATGAACATACTGTATAGCTACAAATTTATTCAATATTGGATGAATTTATTTAATAATTGGTGTTATTCTAAATGTACTATGTAACACGTTGAACCTGTTTTTAGTGATGGCATCTCTCTCGTATAAAATAAAAATAGCATATTTATAGAACCCGAACATAAATGTGCACATTGTACGGTGAGAAGATGAGGCACGGTGGAGTAATGGATAGCGGCCGAGATTGAATTCCAGTCGGATCCATTATATTAACTTAAGTGCTAATAACCTTGGGAAAGGTATGAAGACTCTTCCCAACAAAGTGGCAGCCGGTCGAGAAGAATGTAACCCTGAATTCAAAACTGCATGTGGCCCTGGCGTTGCACATACTATACAGCTAAAGAAAGGATCGTTCGCATTGGCTCGATGATCCCGTCTTCGGTGAACCTGGATGGATGAGTAGTGCCCTTTGTTGCAAAATTCTGTTAGTAAGAAATCTACTTCGTACTAATACTTCGTTACTAATACTTACTTTTCAACTATAACTAAATTCCGATATTATTGGCAGATACGAGCAACATAATATTAATTCATCTTTCTTACGAAACTAATCTAGAGATTAACTCCATTATATCTTTTTATTGTGTATTACATTTCGGCCTAACAAAGAATTGTATTATTTATCATGAGCATTGAGATAAATCCATCCAATTCTGACTCGGTTTTGTACTTCACTCAAATCAAAACACACTTCGAGTTTAAGGACCTTACTTTACAGACTAACAAGTTTGTGTTAAGGGTATCTGTGTTATTATATAAATTGGTCATAGAGTTAAGAGAAATGATGATCTCTGTACCAAATAGGAAATTCTTTGAAGTTGAAGGAAGACTTGATTGGGGGGAAAGTCAACTTCGCACCGGAGAAAATTTTCACAGTTGTTAAAAGAGAAAAAGGAAGAAAGTGAATCCTCCCACCCGCTTCAAAGCTTACATTATATTTTGTAGGTGACAAAAGTAACGATGGAATTTGATGGCACTTTTCCTCCAACGCCTTCTGGCAGAATGACACAATGTTTAACCTTTACTTATGGAGCATTTGACAGCATAGATAAAATCGTGTGTGTGTGTGTGTGTGTGTGTGGATGGATAATGAGAAAGAAAGAGAAGTACAGTGTAGACAGAAATCAACATTGCATGATGGCTGTCAGTGTCAGGCCTCAATGCGATCTACAGGCTAAGATTCCTAGGTACTCACTCTCTTTAGATACACACACACACACACACACACATATATATATATATATATATATATATATTGTCGAAATTTCTTATTCGAAATGGAAGCTCCATTTTTTAATTATTTATTAAACAGTGTACATCACGTCTGTTGGCCCGCGCACTCGATAAATTCTAATAAAGAAAATCTGTCCGACAGAGATCGAACCTGCGCCTCTCATTGTCGAACCGCTTGATTTGGCATGTGTTATGTTTTGCTTATCTCTCTGCGTAGTAGTAGTAGTCGTAGTACAGTTCCTGAATAGCAACCGGGTTTGCTAGGCATTGCCCCTATGTTCGCCAGTTGTTCTCTATTTATACTTGTCTATCTAATGTGCATACGATACTACAGCATGCATTACTGTTCGGCTACGAACGAATTCACAGTAAGCAAGACTCTCTTTAGCCTATTTAAGGGAAGTACATCTTCTCTCAGATTATTTTCTTAGAGATCTGCTTATATATGACATAAAATTTCCTATATATATATGTGTGTGTGTGTGTGTGTGTTTTCAACAACAGTCGGTGTATACATCTGAGATTGTTGCAGAATGCAGATGAGATTAAGAATTCTCATTTACTACCTGGAAACACTGAAGGTGACGAAATCGCGATAGCGTTAAAGTTTGTTTTTCTGCGAAATCTTGTGTCTTAAATTGCTCTGTATTTTCCTTGTGTGAAATTGCATTGAGCTCTTTTTATTCGAATAACAATTTCTTCGCAAATAATTATTTTGTCGGTATGGTTTTGAATCGAATTACGTTTTTCGCTTGTTTTATTTAGTTATAGAGAGAGAGAGAGAGAGAGAGAGAGAGAGAGAGAGAGTTTGTCAAGTGCTTAAAATAAAAATGCGGGACAGGAATACGGGAATCGGGGGATCGCAAACTCTCTGAGGGTCAGGATCCCAACCAGAGGACCACGTAATCAATTTTCTATCATTGAGTTGTAGGGATTCATATGTAACAGTTTGTCATGAAAACATTTTATACTGCTATCACAGAATAACAATTCGGTTAGAATTTTAGAGTCAAACAATATTATCAGTGTTGATCTGGCATCGCGGCTTCAGTCCCTCTCCCACCGCCGTAGAGTTGCCTCCCTGTGCCTGTTCAATAATTACTTTCATGGTAATTGTTCGGATGAGCTCTTTGCTATGGTACCTAGACTTTATGTATTTAACCGCAGTACAAGACCTGCCAAGAGATCTCATCGATTTACAGTAAGTTCTACGCTAACAGTTTCTTTTCTCGCTTGAGGGGCTCTCTTCCGGCTACACCCTTTTCAGCCAATTTTAATCTTCAAAAATGTAAAAGCAATATCAGTCGCGATCTACTGCCCTCCTGGTCACTCTTTTGTTCTCAATCCTTAGCAATGTCCTTAGCAATATATCTGTTTTCTAATTCTTCCACACCCAGTGACTCCTTGTGTCTTAGTGGCTTTACTGCCTTGCGTGGAGCAAACTCGATTAAAAAAAAAAAAAAACAAGACTATATTCTAAGAGTATAAAAACATGATTTGCTTTTTTTTCCAATAGTGCAAATATTCTGATGCATTTTAATGTATCTTCATGTTGGTATGGACTCACTCGATATCCGTGATTTTTATATATTGTTTAGAATAAAAATTCAGGAAACAAATTGTCTTTAAAATAAAAATTACGCATAATGTTTAAAAGATTTTGATTTTCAAGATGGGGGACAAAAACGTGTCCCACCTTAACTGATGCATGGCACATCCTTCATAGTCAAAATGACAGACAATCCCGCAGCTTGCCGCATGGATGGCAACCCTACAACAGAAAATACTTTTCCTTTCTATGTTTTTTTTATGTTTCCCTTTCTGCAAATGTTTTTTCTTTATGGTTTATCAACATTTTGCACCCAGAAAATATTTTTAGATTGTAAAATTTTTTTTGGAAATAATAATGATTTACTAATACACGTCATACTAATTAACCCATAGCATGGGAGGGAATATGAGGATTCATTCCTTTCCCTAAGGTATATGCGTGTAAGTGAATTTAACGAACCCGACTGGAATTGGAACTCGGCTCTCCGATTTCCAATTACGAGCCATTATCCATTACACCATCCGCACATCCAAACTTACAGCAACTGGTATTCTCAAGCGGTCTCCCATCTAGGTATTGACCAGGCTTAACGTTGCTTAACTTTGTTGATTGTACGAATATTGCTGCTTTAACGTGATATGGTCGTAAGCCTCACAAGTGTGTATGAATGTAAGTATAATTTGCATGTTGCAATTAGCGTCCCAAACTGTTTTTTATACGAAGTTAAACGGACACATATAAATTTGACGCATGCGCCCGAAAGTCAAATTTAATTAAACTATATCCGGGTATTGATGGTAACCATCTAGATGTTGAACTGGCTAAGTAAACCAATCGCCCGTTATTTGTTGGGTAAATGGTGGTCAAGTAAATTAAATGGCGACTTATATTGTCTTTGGATAAGTTGCCTAGCAAAGACTATGGAAACAAAAGAATACGGTGCACGTGTACTGATAACTTAATCAACTCTGAAACAAGCGGGCATTCGTGCGTTTACTCGCGTTAAGTAGAAATTAAGGCGGGAAAAGAAGTAAAGAAAAGAATTCGTCACTGGTGTGACTATTATCAGGCAAAAACATTTGCTATACACTAAAAAAATATAGAGAAATTGTGCGTATGTGTCAGTAATAAAACATGGCCCCTTTTCTTGTTTCCTCTCTTTCTCTCTCTCTCTCTCTCTCTCTCTCTCTCTCTGTGTGTGTGTGTGTGTGTGTGAGTGTTATCAAACAACAAAACCCAATATACATTAACAAGAATTCTAACCACCCCTTAATGAATTTAAACAAATACCTATATCTATGATTTCAACAAATTCTAGTAGCCTAAAAATATTTAATGAAAATTAAAAAAAAACATGAATCAGCCCTAAGAAAGAGCTGATATTCAAATAAACTAGAATAAAACAATTCAAACGAAAACAACAGAAAAAGAAATATAATTTGTTTCAGTTTTTTTAGGATATATGTACTAGTGAGCCAGTTAAAATGACTTGACTCATTTTATAGTCCACCAAGAGAAGGGTTCACCAATCAGAAGACGTAGAATATTCAATCCGTCGTGTATAAAGGCAGCCATTTTGTTTACTCTCTCTGAATGTCCAGTGCCATCTTGTCAGGCGAAAGAACAGAAGGAAGAACTACTGAACTACGCTCTGCTACTTTACCGGGATATCTGCTGCTAACCTGAACAACGCTTTCCAACTGTCTTCGAAATATTCACTGCTAACCTCTGGATTCTATACTCATGAACAACATAATTTGGTTCACCCCGCCCCCTACAATAGTACAATAAAACGAAAAATAGGGAAAATATTCTTCAAAATAATTGACAAACACTTCTTCACTAAAAGCAACAACTTGTCAAAAATTATCAAAAAAAATACAATCAGCATTAGTTGCAGCTGCATGGATAACATGGAGAAAAAATAAATAAACACAATAAAAAATGATCAACAAACCAATAACAACTACATTAACAATAATATGCAGCAAAATAACACCATTAAATGTAACCGTAGAACCAAAGAAAATTGCCCACTTAACAATAAATGTTTAACCAATAACATAATATACAACGCTGTCGTAAATAATGGCAATAACACTGACGAAAAAATGTACATAGGGCCACAGAAAAATTTTTAAAGAAAGATATAACCACAAAATGTCATTCGAAAGAAAAAAATACAAAAACCCAGACAACACATATGGAGCCAAATGGAAAACGATATTTCCACCAAAATGAAATGGAAAAATTATAAAAAGAGAAGCTTCATATATTATTAGCAGTAAAAATTGTAAATTATGCTTAGAAGAAAAAATAGCAATAATTAGTTTTTAAAACCAAAATGAACTCTTAAACCAAAAAACTGAAATAATGGGTAAATGTAGACATATAAATAAATATCTACTTTACCACAGAAGCACTAACTAAAAATAAACAAATAAATATAATATAAATTTTCAATAAATGAAATAAAAATATAATACGAACTTTAAATAAATAAGAAACAAATATTATATCCACTTTATTTATTAATAAATAAATAAACGAACAAATATTAAACATGCGCATCTATACGCGTATGTGAACATTGAGGTATTTTGACGTTATTTTAAGAAGCTACTGACATCAATACCTTCTGCCCATTAATATCTGTATTGATTTCCTTTACATTAAAACACCTAAGTGACAACAATATGATACACTTGATAAATTCGTGAAAAGATCTATAAACATTAAGGATATCTAACGCATGAACAATAAATAAATAAATGCTTTAAGAGCTGACTTAAGAAATGTACGAGTTTGTTTTTTGTTGTTTTTTTTTTGTTTTTTATTTTCCAATTGATTCTTCTATGTGGCACATCCCTTCAGGACTTTAGGGATCACGGCTGTCCACAACTTCCTATCCTTTGTAGCTCGTTACACTTTAGTCATCTACGTGGCTTGCTGCCTTCCTCTGACTTTCGACGTCGATATATCCTATGAGTGTTAAATTCTCCAAGCCCCACTTCCGCATTATGTGTCCAAGAAATCTCGATACTTGTGGCTTATCAGTCGTCCCTTTTTATAAAGTTAGATGCGGTATTTATTTTTCAGATTAAATGTATCTTTGGGACCTGCCAAGAAATGAAGAGAATGCTGTCCACTGGCTTCAAGGTAAAGGGATCTGGCCAGTTCACAAGCACTGCAAAAATGGCCGTCCAATGAAGATCTACTTCGATTCCAGGATCTATTAGCAGTGTAACACAAAGAACTGCAAGTTACAAATTGGACTCCGCACTGGGAACTGGCTTTCAAATTCACGCCTTAACTTGGTCACTGTGCGTCGCTTCATATACGCCTAGTGCTGGGAAACAACCTCCTTCAGCTGGTGAGAAAAAGTTGAAAAATTAATTTTAAAAGTGGTGACAGATAACTCACAAGTACCGAAATATCAGTTGTCTCTTTCTTTTTCTGAGTAGAAGTTTTGTAGCGGACCGTAGCGGTGGTGATGAGTATGTATAGTAGAAGAACATGTGGGTAGAATTTTCCTGCTAGCCGGTCCAACCACATGAGAAAGTTGGACTTTAATTAAGTCCAAAGAAGGCAAAGAAAAACAAACACAAGACCGATAAATATATGTAAACAAATATATGTATTAACAACAAGAAAGGTTACAAGTTACATGGACAGTGTGTGTGTGTGGTAAATATTATGTGTGTGTGTGTGTGTGTGTTGTGTTGTGGTGAGTGTTCGTACGTACGTGTATTGTTCTTAGCGTGTTCCCAGCATTTGGGAAACGCTGTATCTGTGAGAGCTCACATGTTGTTAGCTGAAAAGAGATTTAACTCAAGATGGCGGCCCAAAGTCCTGAGGGGAAAAGAGGAAGAGGCGAAGGGTGAGCCAGTATTTATAGCCAGGGGAGAGAGACCCCTGGTGAAGGGTTAAGGAGTTGACAGTTTCTTTTCTGTTTCCATTTTCCTTAAGAATCCTTTCGTTGCTTACACGTCTTGTCTTTTGTGGGGCAAATCTTTCTTGTCTATTGTAGAGACACACACGACTTTGAATTCAGAGTTGTCTGCTTTCCTATACTGATTGCCAGACAAGGTATTTAACCTAAAGTTGTGGTGTTAGCGAAATGATGTATTTATACCGAGCGTAACAGCAAAATTGTCCAAATCGTGTAACAGGAAAAATTGTTCATTTTTTAGATTAATTTCTGAACCGTTGTATCTTAGAAATGCTTAACGATATCTTGCTGGATAATTCCAGGAGTTTTTTATGGCACGATTAAACAATAAGAATGTATAATTACTCTCAAAGCTTAACAGAAGCATCTTGATTAAATCGATCATAATCGAAAATGATATGCTCATCAATAATTAAAAATAGCTAAGGTCGTAAGCTCATGAAGAATCGAAATAAGTTCAAATATACATACATACATACATACATACATACATACATATATATATATATATATAATATAAAGTCTTAAACACTAATATTCCATGGTCATAATTTATTCCATTGGAATCGTAAATACGATCCAATTCATCAGACCTACAAATTCAAAAAGAAAACAGAAAAAACAACACCGGAAATAAAAACAGAATTTAGAGAGAGTGTAAGTATGAGGAGGAGGGAGATTAAACCTTAACAGGGAGAATTTTAGGAGAGGTGGGTGGAAGGGGTTTAAGTAAAAGAAAAATGAATGTTGTCGGATGTCTAATGCATAAAGATACATTTCGTGGTGACATACACACACCATAGACAATCTAATGTTAGAATAAGAGGGAGGAAAAGACGAGGTGGGGGAAAGAGATGGGACGAAGGAAAGTAAAAATTGCGTTTACTTAAAGGGCCGCTTTGTAATTGAGAAAATTTGACAAATTTAATATCGACTACAGGTTACAAATCAAATATAAACATATAAAAAATAAATATAACGATTATCTAATCCAGCAAGGACCTATATTTCTATGTTCAAAAACACATGCGAATACACACATACACAATAACATATACATGTATATACATACACATAGGCGTGTACCCACATAAACACATACATATACCCATGTACACACATATAAAAATATAAAATATTCACATATCCACACATACACATATTCATCTATATCCATATACACACTTTTCACATACATATACATACATACACATGCACACATGCATACATCTATCTATATATATATATAGATATATATACATATATACACACACACACACATACATATGCATGTATATGTGTGTATGCACACATACACATCCATAGACACACACACATACATATATATATATATATATATATATACATATACACACATATACATATATATATACACACCCTTACATATACACACATACGCACACATAT
>CAHIKZ030004626.1:1497500-1595000 GCA_903632075.3 Acanthosepion pharaonis | reverse complement strand
GCATCGTTTATACAAAAATGGAAATTATTATAATTTAAGAGACAATTATGTTTGTTTTACAGGAACCGGAAATTTAACATAATTTTTTTTATATTCCCGTTGTATCCCTTTTAACCAGAATTTACGAAAATTAGTATATTTTTAAATATCTACACACACACCCCACACACACAAAAAATATGTAATTGATAATATTGTTACCGCATCATTTTGTATCATGAACAGCTTTTAAAAGAAACCCAACGAGTTTACGGGTGATCTATTAACTAATAAATCAGTTCCCCCCTCCAAACGGCCATGTCCTTCGTTAATTCACGTAAGAGTTACAGGTCTTCTAAACTCTTCCAGTCTTTTATGGGGAAATAATGGAATCTTATTGATAATTCTTTCAATGTGCTTGTCCAATATGTCTACTATGATTGTTTGTCCAACATCTAGAGATATTCTTTTGCTTGGTATCACTGACAAAACCATTTTCGTAATATTTACTGTTTACGGAGCAAACGCCGATATTAATATCAAGTCCCTTGACTTTAGTTCCTTGCAGAAAGCATGTATACATACATACAGACATACATACTGTACTATACTTATCTACCCTTGGCGTTTTCGTTATGGTAATTACCTCCCTTACTAGCATTCTTCAGTTGACGAATTGCTTAATCAGAAAATATTTCGTTAAATAAATCCTTGTTAAGGAATACCAGTCTTGTCAGCTCATTTCAATTTATTTAACAAAACAAATTCAACAGTATGGATAAACATTTGAAACCGGAACGTTTGGACACCCCTCCTAGTAAACCATCGTCAAGTAAGAATTTTAACCACTGGTTTCGAAGCTTCTCGTCGTTTCTACGCAAAATTATTGACCCTTACATCCATCCCGACTTAGATAAACTCGATACCCTGATAAATTGTATTTCCTCAGATGTATATGAATACGGAATATAGTACTTTTGATACTTCTGTTAACCTTCTGAAAGAACTGTACGTAAAATCTACGAACGAAGTTTTCGCCCGGCATTTACTTGCTACTTGCGGCCAAAAAGAGGAGGAAAATATTGACGAATACGCATAAAGACTACAGTTACTAGCGAAAGAATGCAACTTTAAATCTGTTGATTCTGCACAAAACCATGACGACTGCGTTAGAGATGCATTTATCACCGGTTTACGTTCGAAGATTATTCGACAACGGCTACTCGAAAATAAGACACTGCATTTGAATATAGCCATTGATCAAGTTAGAGCGCTCCATGCAGCTAAGAAAAATTCAGAAGCATACACGTACCCTCAAACACCAATTGTAGGTGCAGTTTCTCTGGAAAAGGCCAGTACCATTGTCCAGTCAACGGATCTCGTTAATAGATGTTGTGAAGCCTCGGCTAATACCAAGTCTAGATGTTTCTTCTGTGGAGGATCTTGTCATAATAGAAACGCATATGCTGCAAAAATGCTACTTGTTTCAAATTTAAATAGAAGGACATTTCTCAAAAATGTTTCGTTCGAACCGAAAAATAACACATCTGCTACAACATGCTCTTACAGACTTGCGACAATGTTGATGAGATTGTAGAGGAGCGTGTGGGTTTGTGTGTTGTCGATTGTAGAGGACCGTGTTGAATTTGCCTGCTGTTTATTCCTGCTAGAAGAAGGTCCAACTACAAGAACATGGCGGACTCAAGTTGAGTCCAACCGAAGAGGTAAAGAAAACAAACAAAACCGATATCTATATGTCCACAAATATATGTATTAAACAACAAATTTAGAAGTGTCAAAGACATCAACATTTGTGTTTTTGTGTGAATGTAAAGAGTTTGTATTTTGGTGAATGTTCGTACGTACGTGTATGTGTGTATAATGTTCATGGCGTCCCCCCACAAATGGGAAGACACTATCTACTGCGAGAGCTTACATTGTAGATGTGTTCACTGAAATGAAGAAATAAAAAAAAGAACGAGTCAAGAAATTGCTCAATATTTATAATGTAGAAAGAGCGACCCCTAGTGAACAATTAGGGAATTAAGGAGGAGCTAACTCCGACATGATCAAATACTACATCCGCTTCCTTAGGATCCCTAAAACAGGCTGCATTATAACGTGTTAGTCGGAAAATATGGCGCCGGTACGGCCCTAATGGATACGGGGAGCTCAGGATCCTTTATCTCTCACGGTTATGTGAGGAAATACAGACTAGAGATGAAACCTGCAACTGGTAATGTATCCATGGCATCATCATCACTTAATGCATCTATCAAAGGACAGTCTACAGTGGACTTAAACCTACTAGGTGAGTGGTATTCAAATTTAAAACTTTCAGTCCTACCCAACCTCTGTTCAGATATTATTCTTGGCTAAGATTTTATATCACAAAATTCCACCATATCTTTAGCATTTGGTGGCTCTAAGAAAGATTTCGTAATCTCTCATTCTATCTCATTAAGCGTGTCGTCTGAGTTAGTGTACACGCCATCTTTATTCTCCAACATTGATCCAGACTGTAAACCAATTACAACTAAATCTAAAAGAATTGTAGAAGGTGACAGACGTTTCATACAGACTGAGTTTGAGAAAATGATCCAGGATGATGTAATTGAGGAAAGTACATCCCCTTGGAGGGCCCAAGTTTTAATAGTAACGAATGAGCGTCAAAGAAAAAGACTTGTAGTCAATTACAGTAGGACAATTAATAGATTTACCAGATTAGATGATTATCCATTACCAAGAATGGATGATCTGGCTCAAGAAATAGCAAAATATAAAATTTACAGCTCATTGGATCTGAAGAGTGCATATCACCAGATACCAATAAAAAAAAGAAGATATGCCCTACACGGAATTCGAAGTTAATGGTAAACGTTACCAATTTTGTAGAATTCCTTTTGGAGTGACTAGCGGTATCGCATGTTTCCAAAGGATAATGGATAAGATTATTAAGGAAAATATTTTAACGGGTGTGTATGCCTATGTAGACAACATTGTCGTAGTTTGGAAAAATCAGCAAAAACATGACGAGAATTTGGAAAAATTTAAAAAAGATTGCTACACGGTATAACCTCACTCTCAACGAAGATAAATCTGTTTTCTCTAAAACATCTATTGATTTTCTCGGCTACAGCATATCACATGGCCTACTTAGACCTGATACAGAACATCTACGACCATTAAGAGAACTACTTGTTCCTCAGAACGAAACCTCATTGCGCCGAGTGCTTGGATTATTCTCTTACTACTCTCAGTGGATACCCAAGTTCTCTGACAAAATTAGATCCTTAATAACAGCTGATTCATTCCCTCTTGATTCAGAAACGGTAAAAACATTTGAAAACTTTAAGGAAGAAATTGAAAAGGCTTTACTATACTCGGTCGATGAAAACATTCCTCTCGTAGTAGAAACGAATGCCTCTGATACTGCTATTGCGGCCACTCTGAATCAAGCAAACCGTCCAGTGGCATTCTTTTCACGTACACTAACGACTACAGAACAAAAACATTCTTCTGTAGAAAAGGAGGCTTGTGAAATAGTTGAATCTGTCAAAATCTGGTCACATTTTGTGATAGTCAGATACAGACCTAGATAGATAGACGGAAGCCTAGATAGTCAGTTACATACAGAGATAGATAGGTACAGACAAAGATGGATGGATCGATAGATACTAAGATACAGACTTAGATAGATAGATAGATAGATAGATAGATAGATAGATAGATAGATAGATAGAGAGACTTAGATACACATTTGGATGAATAGATAGATAGAGACAGATAAATTGATAGATTATAGACTTAGATTGACAGAGTATAGACTTAGATAAAGTATAGTCAGATGAAGTACAGATATAGATAGATATACAGATTTAGATAAAGTATAGACTTAGATAAGGCACATAGGTAGGTACAGACTGAGACAGATATATAGATACATAATGAATATATTGATAAATTAACTTCTTTTTTTTATTTTTTTCTTTCTGGTGGTTTCCTCCTGAATTGTTTTGACTTGTTATTTTGTGGTTTCATTGATTATAAAAACATAGATATTTTTGATGCCCACGTGATATAACCATATACAGACATTCCTCCATTCTGCTGTTGCAATTAATCTCCACCGTAAGGAATGCAAAGAGACTCGGTATACGGTGAAGTGTTCGTCTTCAACTGTCAGAATGCTTTGTCTACAGTACCACAACAAGGTAATTGTCGACATTTCTGTTAATATTTTCAGGATTTACCATTTGCTTTGCATTCAAAATGGCTGCCTCATATTAATAACATCCTAACGAAGTTCTGCAGACAAGATTTTAGGAACCCACCCTCAACACTTCACGTTATCTCATTTCTTTATAATTGTTATACGACGAGGAACACTTAATAAAATTAGAAAATACTAACTAATGAACCTGTTAACGACGACGAAAGGGTTAACACTTTGGCCACAGTTAGTTACAATAACAGTAAAATGATTCCTTATTATTGATGTCGTTAATAGCAGTTTCTCCCATTGTTGAGTTACGCAAAATTAATTAACTTTTTGTTAATGACAATGGTGAGATTTACATACGAGTGGCTCCTAAAAAAAGACACTAAGTGTATGTACAGCACTTAATATCTGCATATGTGCGAGTGTGTATGAGACCGAGATAGAGAGGTAGATATGAACCGAACTAGATAGATAGATAGATAGATAGATAGATAGATAGATAGATAGATAGATAGATAGATAGATAAACCGCACTAGATAGATAGATAGATATGAACCGAACTAGATAGATAGATAGATAGATAGATAGATAGATAGATAGATAGATATGAACCGAACTAGATAGATAGATAGATAGATAGATAGATATGAACCGCACTAGATAGAGAGATAGATATGAACTGAACTAGATAGATAGATAGATAGATAGATAGATAGATAGATAGATAGATAGATATGAACCGCACTCGATAGATCGATATGAACCGTACTAGATAGATAGAGAGATAGATATGAACCGAACTAGGTAGTTAGCTAGTTATGAACCGAACTAGATTGATATACATACATACATACATACATACATACATACATACATGCATAGTTGTGGCCCGAGCTAGATAGATAGGTAGATAACTGAACTAGATATTGTTATATGCCGTACCTATGAACTCTAATGATTATATCCCAATCCTCATAAATACGTTGGACTCTACTGTAAATGGGGGTAATATGCTGTCTAAGTAGTTCACCACTAGCGGTGGTTTACCTATTTCACGCCACTGGCGAGTATTGTATTTTGTTGATGTTATGAACATAACTCTTTCATTTTCAACCTCCGTTTTGGATATTCCTCATTCAGTAACTCTTTCTAGGTTACAACAGATAGATAGACGAATGGATAAATATCTATCTACCAAAACTAGATAGATTTAAAACTAATGAACTAAATAGATAGATGGATAGATAGAAAAATAGATATGAACCGAATCATGGGGATTGATATTTATCTATGCCTTTTTATATCTATCCGTCTATCTACGCATTTTCCTATCTATCCACATAGATATGAAAATGCGTACTAAACCGATCTAAATAGATAGATAGATAGAAACCGAACCAGACAGATAGATAGATAGAGTGATAGACTTAGATAATGTATAGACAGATAATGTACAGATATAGATAAAGTATAGATTTAGATAAGGTACATAGATAGGTAGGTACAGACTGAGAAATAGCTAGACAGAAGCAGATACAAAATATAGTATACACATTAAAGAATCAATGGTAGAGATAAAGATAACGCAGATATTTTAACTAAAACGATATGCTTCGAAAAGGCGGGAAATTTAAAAAAAATCTGATTAATATGTGCATCGTCTCGCCAGCCATTATAATTTTTTTTTCCTCCAGGAAATAACCATATTTTCTATCAATTTTCATTTATTTGATGAAGCCATTTCGTGCCTTAGTAATATTTTCCTTTATTTACAGTACCTATGCAAACTACGCCAAACTGATTTTCTGTTTGCGTCAAATCTTTATCTTTCTCAAAGAAAAAAAACGAAATATAGCGAAAATGATGCTCACGTCTCTCAATATTTTTGTATAAGTGGGAGAGGGACCAAGTGGTGCCCAAAAAATATTTTATATTTGTCCGACAATACGAGTAGAAATGGTCTAGGAGACGAGTTTATTCGCTCCTAGATGATGAATACGTCAATAACAGCAAATTATGCGGGAATCATTGGTTTTTATGAGAAAACCCAAAGGGTAGAATTCAAGAGCTTTGAAAATCAGGATTCGAGACAATATCTTTTACCTAGTCTCGAACTTCGACTCTTGACACTGGACCCCGTACGATCACCAAAGTTAAGAAGCGTGAAGCCTGGTTAGTAACTAGAAGGGTGACCGCTTGGGAATACCTGGTGCTCTAAGCTTGGATGTTCGGGTTGTGTAATAGATAATGGCTCGGGGTTGTTAATTAGAGAGCAGAGTTCAAATTCGAATCGGGTTCGTTATATTTATTTACGCGTATTGGGAAAGGTATGGATCCACATCATTCCCCTATCTATGAGTTAATTAGTAAAAGTTGTATCACTAAAAGCATTATTATCGCCAAATTAAAAAAAAATCGCATACAAAATGTTTCCATGTTAGTATTAAATAACCCATTAAGATTGATATGCCGCTAAAAAAAAGAAAAAAAAGAAAAAAAACAAGAGCAACAAACAATTCATAAAGCAATGCTTACCACACTCGTTTCATTGTATACTGAAAATGACTTTTATCCACAGTGACTAACATTTTTTTTTTGTCAAACTGTCACAGGGTTCATTACAATATGAGAGCCTGCCGTAGGGCATTGATAAACAAGTCGGCATCGCTACTGGTTACGACTCAGTTCGATCTTCTCTGAGAGCTGCAAAGTCTTCTCACCGAAATTATACTAGCTCTACAGCGAGGCTATCCTAAGAGTCAGGGACCTTACCAGGATTTATTATCGGTGGGTGCAATCTTAACAATGTAAAATACGCATATGACACTTGTTTGACGGCAGACAAATGAGTAAAATTACAGGACCTCCTAAATTAAGTAATACAGGAAAGCGAGAAGAAAGGAATAACTATCAGTTGTCAGAAGATAAAACATATGATTCACAGCAAGAGAAAAAAACAAACGAGATGTTTAAATATCTGGGAAGTGTTTTAACAGAGGACGGAAAATGTGACCCCGAAATCCGAAGACACATTGGAATAGCAAAATATGCTTTGCAAAATCTAAGCAAAGTAATAAGAAACAGGAAAATTTCGTTAGAAACAAAAAAACAGTGGTGAACTACTGTGTAATATCTATTTTTGTACATTAAAATAGTGAAAAGTGCCTTCCAGAAACTAAGCAAAGTATTAAGTAACAGGAAAATTTCCTTAAAAACAAAGAAAACAGTAGTGGACTACTGTGTAATATCTATTTTTGTACATTAGAATAGTGAAAGATGCCTTCTAGAAACTAAGTAAAGTATTAAGTAGCAGGAAAATTTCGTTAGGAACAAAGCGTGCTGAACTGCTGTCGAATATCAATCCTCTTATATAGCAGTGACTGCTGGACAATTTCCTCACAGATAAAGAGAAGACTGGAAGCAACAGAAAAGTGATTCTATAGATGGATGATTTCAACTATCTAATTACAACCGTGTGTAGACATTTTTGTGGTTCTACAGAAGGATAATGAGAATACCATGAACCGCACATGTGAGCAATGACAAAATTTAGAGAAAATAGAAACAAAAAGGAAACTTATACTTAACATCAAGGAGAGACAGTTGAAATGTCTTGGACACATAATGAGGAAAGAGGGCTTGGAAAATTTGATACTCACAGGACAGATTGAAAAGAAGAGGGACAGAGAACAATGCATAACCTTCCTGGCGAACTTGAGCAAATGGATGGCGGAGCAATGTTTAGGAGAGATAGCAAAATTTATTAAGAGCTACGAAGTACAGGAAATTGTGGAGAGCCATGATTGCTTACGTCATGAAAGGACACAGCATGTAGAAGAAGAAGCATTCATATTGTCAGCGAGAGAGAAAAAAACTACACTGTTTATATTATTCGGACTATTGTCGTCATCTTTGTCGCCATATTTATTACAACCATTCCTCAAGGACACATGGCACAGTGGATAAAGGCGTGAGTTAGATCCAGTGACAGGATCCAAAGAGTGTGAGTTCAATACCCGGTTAAGGCAGTAGAGAACTTTCAGAGGTTAATTAACAGGAGATAACTGATAACTGAGATCCATTAAACATGGCACCTGGAACTAGAACAGTCTACCCCAGTGAGCGAAAATAAAGGGTTCAGTTCGACATTCCAACCACCTGAAGAAGGCCTGAGCGTACAGCGGCCGAAACGTTGTAATAAATATGGCAACACAGATGAGGACAATAGTCCGAATAATGTAAATAGTGTACATAATACCTCATCCCAGAAATACAGACAGATACTGAAAGGCCGAAACGTTGTAATAAATATGGCGGCAAAGATGAGGACAATAGCCGAATAATGTAAATAGTGTACATAATACCTCATCTCAGAAATATAGACAAAAGAAAAACTAGATACAAACTACGAATTGTAAATGTCAAAATCAAACAAGTTGGGTTACTGTGTTGTGACAGAAGATTTTCTCGTTAGAATCAATTTTGCACATTTGGAAATCTACCATTTGTCCGTGCATGGAATGTTGTTGCCATTTCTGGTTTGGTTCTCCTGCTGTACCTCTCGACATTCGTGACAAAATCCAAAGAAGGATCTTTAATGTAATCGATCCTGACCTGCCATCTTGACTTCAGTCACTTTCTCACCGACGCGACATGGCTTCCCTCTGTCTTTTCTACAAATATTTTCATAGTAATTGCTCTGACGAACTTTTTACCCTGGTGCCTGGCTACGTGAATTCAAGCGTGATACTAGATTGGCATCTAGTTCCCACCTTTTACTGTTGAAAGAGCTAAATGCAACCGCAACTTTTACTCCAGCAGTTTCTTTCCTTGCACTTCCCACCTGTGAAACTCCCTTCCGTTTACTTGCTTCCCTGATAACTACAATCTTCAAAAATGTATATGCAACATCAATCGCCATCATCTCTCTTCTTGAATTCCGTTCATCTTTTGTCCTTTCCTCACTATTCTCAGTCTTCTCTTTCAATTTCACTCCCTGTAACCCCCTGCGTACTAGTGGCATTCTCGCCTTGCTTAGGGAGAATTTATTTTTTTAAAAGTACAGAAATTTAAATATCTGGGAAGTGTTTTAACAGACGATGGAAAATGTGACAGGAAAATCCGAACGTGCATTAGGACAACAGAAGATGCCTTCCAAAAGCTAAGCAAAGTACTAAGAAGAAAAAAAAGGTGTGTTGAACTGCTGAGTAATATCAATCCTTTATTAGGGAATGCTGGAAAATTTCTACACAGATGAAAGGAAGAATGGAGACAACAAAAATATAGTTTTACAGAAGGATTCTGTCATTGCGTAAGTCTTTAGGACAATGGAAAACAAAAAGGACATTTACACTCAGAATCAGAAAGAGGCAGTTGAATTATCTTGGATACACGGCTTGGATAATTTGATGCTTGAAGGACATATCGAAGGCGAAAAGGACAGGGGAGGCAACGGACCACCTATCTGACCAGCTTGTGTGAAAGGATAGCTTCAAAGGGATGCAAAAAAACCAGCGTTACGAAGAGCTACAAGGGGTGGGAAGTCCCGGAGAGCAACGATCCTAAATGAGCACGGCAAATAGAAGAAGAAGACTCAGATTTGACACTTAATGAGGAAGGAGGGCTTGGAAAATCTGACCCTCACAGGACAGATTGAGGGAAAGAGGGACAGAGGAAAGCAGCGCGTAACATACTTAATGGGTTTGAGTAAATGGATGGCAGAACAGGGTTTTGGGAGAGAAAAAAAAAACAAAGAGTACTGAACTGTTACGTGATAAATGTCCTCCTGTATGGCAGCAAGTGCTGGACAATCTCCTCAAAGATGAAGAGACTTAAAGCAATAGAAATATGGTTCTACAGAAAGATGCTGATGATACCATGGGCTGAACATACCGTTATTCCCATGTAAAAAATTATCACGAAACAAAATTAGAATAATATTATTTTATGTTTAAAACCATGTTTTTTAAATACGAGTAGGAAACGCTGGCCCTAATGAAATTGAAGAACTACAATTTATATGGTTTGATTACCAAACAAAGAGGTGCGTATTATGCATGAGTAGAAGCATTTTCCCACACTTTCAGCACAATTTTAGGGATGCGTATTATGGCTGAAGGCGTATTATACATGGGAAATTATGTTAATTCACATCAGGAAGAGGCAGTTGAAATTTCTGGAGCACCTAAGGAGGAAGGGGGGGCTTGGAAAACATGATATTCACAGGACAGAGGGACAGATTAAATCATCGCATAACATACTTGATGGGCAAGGGTTGGTGAGAAATAACAAAAAGACAAAACTCATTAAGAGCTAAAAAGGAAGGGAAGATGTGGAGGGTCATGATCACCTACGTCCTGAAGGGACACGGCATATGAAAAAAAAAAGGTAAGCTACGTAATAGCTTTCATCTCCCAACGTGCGTTACTCACTAAGCCACTGCCTCACACTTTCTCCCCCCCCACTCACCAGTTCCTCTTTCTCGTAACAGACATTCACACCTGACTCCATATCGTGTTCGTTGCTTCGTGTGTTGGCGGTACATCTGTTACTACTCATCCCTCAAACTTGTTCAAGGACGCGATTCCTAAGTAGCATTATGTTCTGCTTAGGGGTTCCACCGAACAAGGTAAAGTGTCCTACCTTAACGTGGCGTATCCACTTTGTTTCTATCTATCTATCTATCTATCTATCTATCTATCTATCTATCTATCTATCTATCTATCAGGCTGTTGGTATCTACCTGTCTATCTATCAGGCTGTTGATATCTATCTATCTATTAGTCTGTTCATATTTATTTATCTATTAGTCTGTTCATATCTATCTATTCATATATGTATTTATTCATATCTATCGACCTATTCATATTTATCTATCTGTTCATATCTATCTATTTATATCTATCTGTTCATATTTATTTATCTATCTGTTCATATTTATCTATCTATCTATTTAATCATGTATGTTCATATCTATCTATTTATATCTATCTGTTCTTCCTTCCGACTTTTTCTTTTTCATGCCTTTTTCTTTCTACTTTTTCTTTTTCATTTCATCCTTACCTTTCTTTTTTTTGCTTTTTTCTTTCTACTTTTTCTTTCGTTTTTCTTTCTTCCATCTTTTTCTCCCTTCATTATTCTTTCTTTCTTCCTTTTTCCTTTCTTTATCTTTCCTCTCAACTTTTTCATTTCTTTTTTTTTCCTTTTTTCTTACATTTTCCCTCCTTTCTTGTCTTGCATTTTCATTTTTTTTCTTTTTATCATCTTTCTTTCTTTTCCTTTTTACTTTCCTTTTCACGTTATTTTTATCTCTTTCATTCACTTCTTCTCAGCTTCCTTTCTATCCCTATTTATGTGAGAATTTTGTGTTTGTTACTGTTAATCTTTTTCTATGTACGTTCTTCTTATTCTCTTTCTTTCTACGTGTTTTCTTACAATTCTTCTCTCTCCGATTTTTGTTGCTCTCGATAACACTTACATCCCTCTTCGACTTTGTGCAAATGGATGCGGGGGTGGGGGACAAATAACAAACTTGTCAAGTGGGTTACCTGCTGTTTTGTCTTGCATTCAATGAACCTGTAAATTCTCCAAGCCTTCTTTTCTTATCATGTATCTCAACTGTTTTAACTGCTTCTTTCTCGCTGTTAGCAACACTCTTTTCGTAATTACTCTACTCCTTAAAACTTAAAACAAAAACGTCAGTTTTGGGATTGCCACACCATGTCTGTCAGGGGACTTCATTAACTACGGCTAGGTGATGTTGCATAAAACGGTATAAAAGTAAGCGACTCAAAATCTCTTTCTCTTTTTTGCACTCGTCAACTACAGGATGTCATAGGGAGAAGACGTAATTCGTTTTCCCCCACCGAGAAGAGTACTTTCACCGTGTAAACCGACTTTTAATCTCTACCAAACCACATGGCGCAACACACTCTTAGACAAAACCCTACTACACTTAATCACAGACATACATACATTCTTATATATATATATATATATATATATTACGATAAACGTGCAATCAATTTACAAATTCATGAATTATTCACACAAAAACAAATGCAAAGGTTAATGATTTAATTGGCGAGAAATCCATCGTCGCAAACAATTCAAATAATATACAAAAACCTCCGAATCTGTTATGAATGAAATGATCCTTGTTTCTATAAATTTCTGCCGTATTAGTTCTTATTTTTACTACAAGCTTTCGTCTGTTCCTACAGACATCTTCAGGTAGGAACAGACGAAAGCTTGTAGATAATATTAGTGATTTATATACACACACACATATATGTCTAAAATATCTAAATATATATACATACATACATACATACACATATATATATATATAAATTTCCAAGAGGATAGAATCCAGGTAGAACTCAATGTCCAAGACAGAGTAAGAATATAATAAAAAGGCTTAAACACTAATATTCCATGGTTATAATTTATTACATTGGAATCGTAATGACAATCCAATTCATCAGACCTACAAATTCAAAAAGCTTTTTGAATTTCTAAGTCTGATGAATTGGATCATAATTACGATTCCAATGGAATAAATTATAACCATGGAATATTAGTGTTTAAGCCTTTTTATTTTATATATATATATATATATATATATATATATATATATATATATATATATATCCTTGATTTACCTCCTTCCCACTACATATACTGCACGATTGACTAAATAACTCTTAGAGAAACTCGGTTAGGAAAAACATTCTTCATCCTCCATCATCTCTCAACCTTTCTCCTTCTAATTATCATTTGTTTAGTGGTTCATCAAACCATTTGGAGGGGCTAAAGTTGGCACCAAGGGAAGCGGTTGAACATGAGCTGGTCTCGTATTTTACATCAAAACCTAAAACGTGGCATTTATAAACTCGTTGATAGAAGGAATGAGAAAGCAATGGAGGTTACATTGATGACGAAATATCACTATAAGTGTTAGTATCTTCATTTTCGCAAGCTTGTCTTGCTAGATCAATTACAACTGAATAGTGAGTTTGATCCCCATTGAGTGCCCCAAAGCATCTGAGCTACGCCTAGAAAATCATCACTGGGGCATTTCACCATGGTGTAATGGTTAACAAGCTTGTCCACGCTAGCTCAATTACGACTGAATAGTGAGTTACTTTACTTTTGACTTTATACCACATCTAAACTATGCTTGGAAAATCGCCATTAGTATCTATTAGTATCTTCATTTGAAACACAATAGAATCGGACAAATCTTTCGTTCTAATCATATATATATATATATATATATATATGTGTGTGTGTGTGTGTGTGTGTGTGTGTGTGTGTGTGTGTGTGTGTGTGTGTGTGTATATAAATGCGTGTTCATTTAGTTTATTTTGAAAATTTTCAACCACAGTCGCCTTGCATCAAAGATTAGGTCGTAACTGTATTTTTTTAAAAAATCATTTATATTTGAAATATATTTCTTAAACCTGATAGGCAGACTGAAACACCTACTAAATATTTTTCATCTTTTAAGCATACATGTGTCTTAATATTGATTTCAGCCGATTAACATTCTTATGTTAGACTCGTGGGAAGTAATTAAGATGCATGGAAGCTATTTTAAATTTTATTCATTATATTGATAAACACTGATTGCTTAAATAACTAGTTATCATGGATATGATTTATTAATACATTCATTCACATTAATGATCTATTTACTTACGTTCAAGAGATACTCAAGGTAAATTGATTAAATTTTTTACGGTTTATCAACCTTTTGCAGGTTATTTAAAACCAGAAAATATTTTTAGACTGTAAGAATTTTTTGGATATAATAATGACTGACTGATAGACGTCTTACTATTTAACCCATAGCTGCGTGGAGAAGCGTTGGAGTCATACCCTCCCCAAGGATATTGATTGTCTGATTCGTTTTCTATGGCTTTTCAAACCATCGCAAAATATTTAAAGGCAGAAAATATTTTTTTTTTGATAATAATGGTTTAGTAATACAAATCTTACTAATTAAGCCATAGCTGATGAAGAAGTGGATTCATGCCTTTCCCAAGAGTATTAGCGCGTAAGTGAATATAGCGAACCCAACGGGAATTGGAACTCCGCTCTCCAATTAACAATTCCGAGCCAGTATCCATTACATTATTTGCTCACCTAAGCTTACAGTACCTGTTATTCCTAAGTGGTCACCCATCTAAGTATTGACCAGGCTCGATGTTGTTTAACTTTTGTGATCGTACGAGAACGGGTGTTTCAACGTGATATGGCCTCAAACTCCAAAGGTATTTTCGCGTAATGAATACAACAAACCCGACTGGAATTGGAACTCGGCTCTCTGAACTCCAAAAGCAAGACTTTATCCATTACACTATCCGCACATCCAGCACCTTGTATTCCAAAGCGGTTACCACTCTAGGTACTGATCAAGCTCGACATTGCTTAACTTCGGTGATCGTACGAGAACCGTTGTTTCAACGTGGTATGGTCTTAATTGCGCATAATTGAATACAACGAACCTGATTTAAATTGGAACACGGCTCTCCGATTTTCAATTGCAAGACGTTATCCATATGCAAGCTTACAGGTCCTTATATTCCCAAGTATTTGATGTTGCTTAATTTCGATGATCGTAGGCGAACCGGTGTTCCAACGTGATATGGCCGTAAGCCCTCAAGGTAGTGACTTACTAAATGAGATGTATGATGGGAATGTCGGAGGAAGAAGTGAAAATAACGAGGTTATGCTGGGTAGATAACTAATGACGAATAAAGAGTTGAAGAGATTATGATTCTAGTGACATGACAAATTCTAAAAGCTTAGAAATCCATTTTAAATAAATTTAATATAGAAATGGCATTAAAAAGATCAAAGGCAGGACTTATTAAACAAATACGCCCAAACTTTCATTCACTCCAATTAAATATATATATATAAATTGCCGCCTAAATTACGCAAAAATTAAAATAACACGGACATCTCATTTTAACAGATATATTTATCAAAATTTCACAAAAATATCTTTAAAAATTAAAGTGTAAATTTATTCAATAAAATTGCCATTGGTTTCAACTACAGCCTCCAGACGACTTCGGAATCTTCTGCATCTCTTTTGATCGGTCTTCTTGATTCAGTTGGTGAATGTTGCCATAATCTTTACCTTCAGTTCATCTTTGGTGTTACAAGGAGTTTTGTTGGTCTCTCGCTCAACTGCGTCCGACATACAATAATCAAGTGGGTTGCAGTTTGGGGAGTTAGGTGGCCAGATGTGAGGAGTGATGTGGTCGCAGAAATTGTCTAACGGCCATGTCTGGGATCTCCTGCTTGAAGGCATGTTGCAAAGTCCTGTTGCCAGACATAAGATCTTCTACCAGCCACCATCTTGACCCAGACAGTACTACCCCCTTTAGGCACTTGATGTAGTCCTCCGTGTTGAGTTTTAGGCCCTTGTAGGAATATGGAGGCATAACGTCGCTATCACTATTGATCACTCCAAACACCGTGATGTTGACTGGATCCAACTATTTCCGAATCACTGTCCTCAGATTGACACCCAAACACTCTGAATAGGGGCTTCCGGCGTAAATGCCAAGAATTACAGCATGCCACTTCCAAATTTCTGACGCTATTTTTCTCACAGACGGTGCCTAACTGAGCCTACCATACTGTGCAGTCGACAAAATCAAAAACAAACAACGCGCATGCGCGAAATTAAAAATATGAAATGGTTACAATTTACCCATGGCACCCTGTTGTCACGCAGAAAATATGAAAAGCACATCTAGAAATACACTGTAAATCAGGTACCTCCACGAAATCGCTAAAAATAATCATACCGTGAAGAATAAATGCTCCACATGTAATGAAAACAGTTTTATCGTCAATATCTTTATGTTATTATTAACAGAAAGGATCAAAATATTTTTTTCAATATTTAATAAAAATTTTTATTCCTTTTTAAAGCATTCAAAATTTTGGCTAAAAACTTGTTTTTCTTGCATCAGCGGTTGTACTAACTTTTAGTAAAGAAAATTTTAGCCTTTTTTGTAATGATAGCCACATTAATTTGGAAATTCTTCCAAAAATCAAATAATTGTCGGATTTTAATGAAATTTTCAGGACTTCTTCACAAATAAATGAAATTATTTTTTAATTTTTTTATTAGAAAATTTTGATAAAAACATTTTTTACATGTGTTTCACTCCCTTAATTAATTTTATGAAAACTTAAGAAATTCAACGAGATAATTTTTAATTACTATATTAGTTAAGAGTAGAATTCTTTTAAGAATTTAAATCACTAACTTTTTTTTCTTTTGCAAAATCGGACGCGAAAATCTGTTCTGAATCGAAAAATAAATACTGTAATAAAACTAAGACATTATTTAATTAGAGATGCTTTTAATTGCTTTTATGAATAACATATATTTAAAAAGACTATTGTCTAAAGAAGAAAAAAATTCGATGAAAAATGAACTTTTACAAGATGTTTTCATTTTTACAATTTTAAATTGAATAATTACATATATATTGGCACAACAAATGCTAAAAGCTTAAACAGAAACATTGGATATGATTTTATTATAAAAATAGAATTGGAAATTATTTTACCAAAGGAAATGATAACATTATCAAGAGTCAGAATGGAATCGTTTCTCATTGCCTTCTCCGAAGGTGTGTTGGGATAGCAAAAGATGCCTTCCAAAAGCTAACCAAAGTATTAAGAAACAGGAAAATTTTATCAGAAATAAAGAAAAGTGTATGTAACATCAGTCCTCTTACATGGCAGTGAATTTTAAACAATCTCCTCACGGATGAAGAAGAGATTTTAAGCAACAGAAGTTTAGTTCTACAGAAGGATGCTGAGAATACCATGGACTAAACATATGACCAACGTTGAAGTTCTGAGAAAAACGGAAATAAAAAGAAAACTTATACTTAATACCAGAAAGAGACATAGGGAATAAAATAAGGAAAGACAGCTTGGAAAATTTGACACTCATAGGACATGTTGAAAGAAGAGGAAGAGGGGAAAACATTGTATGACCGACCCAACAAGCTTTTGTAAATGGTTGACAGAACAGGGTTTAGGAGAGATAGCAAAAACACAAAATTTACTAAGCGCTAGAAAAGGACAAGAAATTGTGGAGAGCCATGATCGCTAACGTCTTGCAGGGACATGACACATAGAAGAAGACAGGAAATGCGTGTGGTATTGATGGATATATTGCAAACATATAAGCCGATATTTTCAGTTATTGCAATGATATAGTGATAGCAAATCCTATGAAACCGTACTGAAAAATTCTCAACTTGATTTACTTCCCCAAATCTGTTTTTCGAAGGGTTTTCTTGGTCTGACCGAAAACCTTTCATCACTTGAGATAGATATTTATTGGAAATGATTTTGCCATAGATAAGATTTTATATATAAATATAGTGAAAATGATTTTAGTGCAGTAAGATTTTGAAGGTAGAATTTATTGGAGAAATACACCAACATATCATTCACTTATAATTACATTATGATGGCAAAGAAAATAAATGATATAAGAACAAAAGTTTTAGCACCGACTGCATTTGAACCCAGCATAGGTAAGTAGTGGATATACGCTTTAATGTAACGTTGAATATTTCTGCCACATTTGGTCTGATGCTTCTACGATGTGTAGAGATTCTTGACAAAATACAAAAAAGAATCTTCAATATTATTGGTCCTGACGTGGCATCTCGGTTTCAATCATTTTCCCACGGTTGTAATGTAGCTTCCCTGTGTCTTTTCTATAAATATTTTCATGGTAATTGTTCTAATGAATTTTCCAATTTGGTATCTAGACTTTATGGATTTAAACGCAATACTAGATTGGCAGCAAGGTCTCATCCTTTTACAGTTGAAATGACACGATGTAACCATAAGAAGAACAACATCTCAGTTATCCTAAGTCTCCTCTTCATCCATGAGGTAATTGTGGAGAGCCATTCTAGCCCACGTCTTCCTGCTCTTCTAGCTCCCCAGTCAACTTCGATTTTCAAAAATTTAAATGCGACTACAACGAGCATTACGAAAGTGACATCCATTATCCATTGGCATCACAAAAATGGCATCGAGGGTTCGTTGACATCACAAAAAGATTCTTGATAACATCAAATGAAGAATCCGTAATATTATTGGTCTTGACCTGGCACCTCAGCTTCAGCCTCTTTCCGAATTGCCATAACGTAGTTTTCCTGTTCCTTTTTTTTATAAATACTTTCGTCGTAATTGTTCTGGTGAACTTTCTTCTTTGCTACGGAGACTTTATGAATTTAAACGCAATACTAGATTGGCGGTGAGGTCTCATCATTTTACTGTTGAAATGGCTAAATATAACCGTAAGTTTTATGCTAACAGTTTCTTCTCTCGCACTTCTCACTTGTGGATCTTTCTTGCAGTTTCTTGCTTTCCAGTCATTTTTGATCAAATGTAAATGCGATGTCAATCGTTATCTTCTTTTTTTCTGACAAAAGAAATCGTCTTAAAGTTAAGAATGTAGTAAATCTTCTAGCCATAAATTTGATAGATCTTCCATTGAAGCTTTGGAACTGCAATGATTTATTTCGAATATGGCTGAGAAGCCATAACACAGCTGATTACACAGCTGTAAACAAAAACATGAAACTTTTGATTGGAAATCTGATGAATTTTCAATCTGAAAAGCATCTTAATAAATAAATACTTTCTATTAAATTATCGAAAAGGTTTAATTATTTTTCATAATATAAAGTGATTTATTTTCATTCTCAGATTGAAAAGAAAATAAGCAGAATAGGTTCCTAAAGAAACTCTCTTTCGGCTTTTTGCTTTCCAGTCAACTTTCGTCTTAAGAAATCGAGATACAATATTAATCCTTATCTTTTGTCTTCTTATTTCCTGTTCTTTCAGTGTTCTCTCTCCTTTATAATTTTTTTTTGTTTTTGTTTTTGTTTTTTTTTTTCATATTCTCTTACACTCACCAATTCCTTGCGTCGTAGTGGCTTTATTGTCTTACTTGGGGTGAAATGATTAAGAAAAAACAGTTATCGACGCCGAAAGTAGTATCAACGAGTAATGTAAAAATTCTGGGTTGATTACGCACTAATAGCCTTGGGAAAAGCATGAACAGTTTTTCTCCCTCAGCTGTGTTAATTAATAAGTTAGACTGATCTCTTGATCCAGAAAGCCAGTTTGAGAATTCTGAATTCAAAACCAGCTTGAAGTGAAATAGACTTTCTTACCCTAGACAAACCGACTGCTGCCACAGCTGCATTACATGCGACCGTTTTTCATGTTTACATAATATGGAAAAAGCAACGAGTAACCACTGCACTTTATTTTCCGAGACGTCCTGGCAATTTACAGATAATAAAGAAAAAGAATCTTAGAAGAGAGAAACGAGAAACCATTCCTTTATCTTCCCAAAAATGCAGGCTAATTCACAGATAACTATGTCATGGTCGCCAACAGCCTGAAGAGACATGGCATAAAATTACGTTCTTGAGATTTCAGTTTTTCTTGTCGTTGCCTACTGACTATTGCTCGTCCATCAGGCTTTCGTTTAGCTTCAGTTAATTTTCTGGCAGTAAGGAAAACAGTTTGACGATTAAACACTAATTTTTGCTATTTTTACCTCTATTTTTCTTCAGCATCCAGCCTCTAGGTTGTAAACGAGACTCTGTTATGGATGAATATCATCGTTTAATGTATTAGGCTTGGTGTCTAGAACTGATTAAAATCATGCCCACTTAGTTGGGCGTCAGATATAAATGAGTTCAGACAAGCATTGTTAATGGCAATATTAGTCGTTCCCTCACACACACACACACACACACACACACATATATATATATATATATATATATATATATATATATATATATATACAGGGTGTGGCAAAAATATCTCCCGCATAATGTTAAGATTTCTGGGAGTTATATGTAGTAGTTATTCTTCTTATATTTTAAAACTATACATAATACCATACGTTGAATGCACAACTCAGACTTTATATATATATATATATATATATATATATATATATATATATATACTGTATATATGAATAGTTAAATATCAGATCTCTCTATATATATAGTTAAATATCAGATCAATATATATAGATATTGCTAAATATCAGATCTATATATATATATATATATATTTATATATATATATATATATAGTTAAATATCAGATTAATATATATATATATAGTTAAATATCAGTTATATATATATATATTGATCTGATATATAACGATATATATATAGTTAAATATCAGATAAATATATATATACATATATATATGTATATAGTTAAATATCAGATAAATATGTATATATATATATATATATATTTATCTGATATTTAACTATATATATATATATATATATATATATATATATATATTGTGTGTGTGTGTAACAATTTTCGCAGATCGTACGGAAACTACACATTGATCTGATATTTAACTATCACTTTCCACGAGTAAGTGATGACATATGATTATGCTTGGGTAAGGAGAAAATGTGCTCAGTCTCTGTGACCAGTATCACGAATATATCCGAATCCTCTGACGCTTCCATTGCAGTACAAGGTGGAGGTTCTGCTCAAGTATCGGAATCCCCAGAATCAATCTCGCTTCGTTTTTGTTTTGTTTTGTGTTGGGGACTTTTTTGTTTGTTTGTTTGTTTTTGTCGTGTCGTACCCGAAGACAAGAAATCGGCTTAGGAGAAATAGATACTATATTTTGATCCCAGTTCGAATGCTGATCAACTACAGTCTGATCCTCGACATAGTGCACTGATAGACTGATCTTAGTTCAGTGGTTCTCAATCTTTTTTGCCCAATGCGCCCTTTTTAACATAAGTCAGAATATCATTCCTCATCATTTTCCAAAATTAGACGACAAAACAAAAACGTGCATCTTACTTATTATAAAACGCAAATTGTGTGTGTGTGTGTGTGTGTGTACGTTTATATATTGGTTCGGATTTCCTACATTTTTCAACCGATTTCAACAAAACTTCACAAGACAACGTAAAATTACCTTGCGGTGGTTCTGACAATGCCAAAAATTGAAAAAACACAATTGTTTTTTCATGAAATCAATTTGAAAACACGATAAAACAGGATTCTGTCGCCAGAATGAAAGAGGGACAACTCATCTTGAGGTATACTTATTATAAACCCAGGTTGTTTGTGTGTGTGTGTGTTCGTTTATATATGGGATCGGATTTCCTACATTTTTCAACCGATTTCAACAAAACTTCACTTTTTTTTGGCAGGTAATGTTTCTTATTGTCTCGCACACTTTTTTTCTTTATTTTTACATTCAGAATGCTTTAGAAATTCCATTTACAAGACAATTGTTGATAATAAAATTCTATTCAATCGGTAGACTCCTAACGATTGAAAACAATGTTTTTCTTTGAGTTTGGGTTTGACCAATTCGTAAAAAAAAACAAAAAAAAACAAAAAAGAAAACTAAGTAAGACATGCGTGTGCATACCTTAAACAATAATCTTTGAAAATTTTATTTTTCAGTCTTTATGATGGTCGATACTTGATCTATCTCTTACTGTTACATCCTCCGGCAACGCCGGACTCTACTGCTAGTCCTAAATAAAACACATCCAAATCACAACCCTATGGACCCATCCCTGATATTTCTATAATTCTTACGCGAAGGCAGAATGCGCTTTGCAGGATACTTCGGGCGAGCCAAACAAGAACGTGCGAGTGAGCTACTGTTCTGGACACCTAGCCATGGAGCAAAACCGGTTGACCGCCCAGAAACCACTTACATTTACCAGCTATGTTATTATAAACTGTTAAGGGGTCCACCCTTTTTTCATACAAGTGGACTCAACCAGTGTGTACTTGTACTGCTGCCGGTGAATACCCGGAAGTCAGAGAGTGAAAGTGACAGTGATACAGTGAGAGAGTGAGGTAACCGCTTTGTAGGAGTCACAGTTGCGAGCACGTAGACTCAGAAGGAAGTTATACTTCGATACTGAATTTCCCAGACTGTATATATATTATTATTGCTACTAACCGCATTTCTGGATCTACTAACCGTATTACCAATTGTATTATTACGTCAATACGTTTATTTGCTATATTTCATTCTTGCGTTTGTCATTCATTTGAGACCGGATTTCATCCCTGGATCCACAACATAAACAATGTCATCGTAAGGACCTTCCGACCTTGATGCAGAGCCGTGATGGTTGGCGTGATAGACAAATCAATGTCCGAGCTAACTCGACCGAACAAAAAAAAATGGGAATGTTCATTCTCTTCTATATTAGTACGCATCTATTTACATGGATTATTTTTATAGAGAAGTTTTACAAATTCTATAGCAATAGAATATATACTATTTTTCAAAAATGTTTTTAAAAGAGACTGAATGTTTCTAAAAGTTTAAGGTATATGAGTTTTAACAATCAAAATAGTTACTTATAAGCACTTTTACGGGTGGTTACAAGTATTCGCGTATTCTAATTATTCGCGGCCGGTTCTGGTCCCCCACCCCACCCCGAATATGGGGTACTCACTGTATCGGAGCTTTTGAAAGAGTTTTCTATGTATATTTCTTTTTCAGGTACGTATTGGGGGCTGCATATTCTTAGTACTCATAAATTTATTATTTTCTTTATTATTCTTCGGACATTCATGAATCTGTCACGCCAACCATCACGGCCTTGCATCAAGGTCGGAAGGTCATTAGGGTGACATTCTGTGTCATAACATAGCTGGTCAGTGTAGGTGGTTGCTGAGCAACCAACTCATCTTGCTCTATGGCAAGGTCTCCAGAACAGTAGATCACTCGCGTGTTCTTGTTTTCCTCGACAACTATGCCATGCGAACTTCATTCTGCGTTCGCGTAAGATTATAGAAATATCAAGGATGGGTCCATAGAGCTGCGATTTAGTTGTATGCTGTCTCTAGGAGATGTTAAATATAGCTCTCAGCATACGTGTGTAGGTTCCATCAAGCTTAAACTTTAGGGTTAATGTCCAAGCAGTGGCAGCATACATTAAAACCGACTCTACAGTGACTTGAAAGTATCTCCGTTTGAATTTGGGAGATCATATTTCCAGATTGCATCCATTTTTTCAAGGCGGTCCAGACTATAGCTGTGAGAATTTTCACATCCTTTTCAGTAGAATTTATCTCACTTTCTAGGTTAAGTAAAAGATTCGGCAGATTTGATTTTATTGAATCAACCGAGACAGTTTGTATGGTTGAGGTAAATTTTGATTCCACTGAAATAAAAGATCAGATATTAAAACAATGATTGTAGGATGTGATTCACGCCAGGTATTATCAGTTGGTCTAAATAAAATAACCTTCAATCCGTTGTTAACTGGGGCAAGAAATGACTTGTTAATCAATGCCTCCAAACTAAGCTGTTCTCCTTTAGTCATGTTAAAGAACCTTGTTTTGTTTTTCACCACCATGACTGATGCTAACCACCAGTAGAGTAATTTGTTACGCCTTTTGGGTTTCACGTTTTCCACTGATGCAAAGTTGAACGATTATATTGAATTAATTGCTAGGAAAATTGATTCACTGTGTCGTGCTAAACAAATTTTCTCGCCGGAATCTTTTTTTTTTTTTTAATCATTTCATTTTTTTTTTAAATTAGATAGATAGATAGATAGATAGATAGATAGATAGATAGATAGATATGAACAGACTAATAGATAGATAGATAGATAGATAGATAGATAGATAGATAGATAGATAGATAGATAGATATTAACAGCCTGATAGATAGACAGGTAGATACCAACAGCCTGATAGATAGATAGATATAGATAGATAGATAGATAGATAGATAGATAGATAGATAGATAGATAGATAGATAGATAACAAATTTAATTACGTACAGATAAACACAATCCTGACAGTTAAAGAAATAGATTTTTAAATCAAATTTAGATAGATTTCAGTAGGGTAAAAAAAAAATATGACCGACCTGTCACACCCGACAGGAGTGGGCCAATTACTAAAAAATTCTTCCGCGTATTCAAATTCTCGTTTCCAGTAGGTGTTGCCAAGAGGGCTACTTGGGTCCGGATGTTGTCTGCAACAAATGGGCAATGTGCCCTGTTAGAACCGAGAGACCAATCCCAAGACTCTTTTTCATACGGCAGCGCGGGCGTGGCAGCTATGCAGGAGCAACATGAATGCCTCTGAAGGCATTACTTCGTTATTTTCTTTCTTATGCAGAACATGCATAAAATGACTTTGAAACGAGAAGATTGAAGAATTTGCCACTTGAATAAGCTCGGCTCGTAAACAGGAAGTGAGCAAATATGTATGGGATGACGGGAATGGGACTAATAGGTCAGTCAATGGAAACAAAGAATAACGTCTTTACATTCATTCTTTCATATTTTGGCATGTTGATAAGCCTAACGTGCATGCGCTATGTAATACCACATTTTTTCTTGTTTATAATAAGATTCTACCAAACTTCTGTTCTTAATGTAATGCATAACGTGATTTTATATATTTATCGGTTACGCAGCCTGATCTCCCTTTTTGATAATGAGCTATTTTGTTATTATTGAAATAGGTTTTATTCAATACCAAAAAAACGAATATTACACGTGTTACTATAACAGCGGATTATTTCATTAATAAGTAGCAAGATCCGGTTGTTAATACATTTTTCATTTTTTTTAGCATTGTTTGGATATTTTAATTTCGTTGATTTTTAAAACGCCCAATTCTTTCTGACGTGCGACATAGACAGAACCTTTTGTTATTAATGCAGAAATTATAACCAATACATTTGCAAAATTCATGAAATAAACGGTTTAATTTTGACGATACAAGTAAAGTAACATTCATTGATGTTGCCGGCATAGTTATCGGCTCTTTACAGCAACCACTGATAGATAGATAGATAGATAGATAGATAGATAGATAGATAGAGTGGGAGGGAAGCAAATATTCATAGAGGTACACATTTTTAATTTGTTGTATTTCCAACTAATGAATAAACATACTTTTCATATATGCATAATAACTAAATATGCATAAAAAAACAGTTTTTTACTCAACAGAAATAAATCCCATTTATCCATTTTAATGAGTGAAAAAAGTATTCATACAATACAAAAAGAATACATAATCTTCATTTAATACTTTATAGAATAGCCATTATTCACTTCTACAGAAAACAACCTCTTATAGTTCTCAAGTAATGATCTGCGAATTTTAATTGGTATTTTGTTCCACTCTTCTTTCCATATGGTCTTCAGATCCGGGATGTTTGTTTGGGCGCTCGATTGGATTTGAATTTTTAAATAAAGCCACAGATTCCTGATTGTTTTTAATTCTGGGGACTGACTTGACCATTTCAGGATATCTAGATTATTTTCACCAAGTCATTTCTTCGTAGATTTTGCAGTGTGCTTAGGATCATTATCTTGTTGGATGATCCAATCAGGAAGAGGTTCAAGGATTGCAACCGAAATCATTAAATTTGCTTCCAAAATACTTTGATATGCTGCGGCATTCATTCTTCCATCTATTACTGATATGCTGCCAGTACCATTATTCAGAAAAACATCCCCAAACCAAATTTCACTGTTGGAACTGTGTTCTTTTGTTTGAAGGCATCGCCATCTTTCCTCCATACATTATTTTTAGAAATAGGTCCAAACAACTCAATTTTAGTTTCATCTGTCCATCTGTTCGAAGATTTTTTATACATTGCAATGAATGAACTGACCGTAATAAAAGAAATATTCAGGTTATCTGAGATTTTCCTGTAACTTTTACCTTCTTTCCAGAGCTTAACAATCAGTTCTTTTAGCGAATTTGTCAATTTTTTACCACTTGCCATGATCATAAGCTTCTTGCACGAATATCAGTTACAGAATGTTCTGTTTATATTTTTTAGGCTAAAAATAACTACTGATAACATTATTGAACCATTCTAGAATATTCCACTTGAATATTCTAGAGTATTAAAGCAAATTAAAAGTTTGAAAAAGTGAAATTTACATTGTATGAATACTTTTTTCATCCATTAAAATGGATAAATGGGATTTATTTCTACTAAATCAAAAATGCTGTTTTCTGTAGAAATTAAAAATTTGTGTGTACGAATATTTTTCCCCGCTATATATATATATATATATATATATATATATATATATATATATATATATATATATTCTGAATATATTTTTTTATTTATATAATTTTTTATCTTTGGTTTGTTTGTTTGATATTTAGTTTGTTTTGGTTCATCCCTCTCCTCTCTCATTGCAAATCATCCATAGATTTTTATGTATAAATATTTTATAATCAAATTTTTACGTCACGAGGTGCGTTTTTTAGCTTCCCTGAAAGTATGGGGTATTATGATGGTACATGGAGGATTGATTGGTCACGGATGAATTCTTGTATTGAATGTGCTAATTGTAATGAGTGAATGGGTCGTGAATCGGATGACCTAGGTATAAGAGAGTTAGTGATGACCAGCCTCAATCCATTCCCCCTTTTCGGCCTTGTGCCATAATTGTATGTATATACAATAAATCTCAATAATTTGTATGGGGGACTGACAGTTGTGTCCTGGACAGTTGTGTAACGCTTATAATTTTTTGGAGTTACTATTTTATATTTAAAGAGTTGTTTAATCTATAAATTTGCACAGCAATACCTTTAATCACTCTGAACAAGCAAAAAGTTACCATAAATAAAAAAAAAGAGGAAAATTTCTTTTTTAAAACAAGATATAATTAAGCTAACAGTTTCAGTTCACTCCAACAGTGTGTATCACAAACATCTAATAGATTCTGGATTTTATAGATTATATTTTTATTTGGAACCCATGGCTAAGTTCCGAAAATCAAACACTGGTGGAAATATATTTGTGGACGAAGAAAATTATAGCTACCTTTATCATAAGAAAGAAAGAAAGAAAAACATACTGGTAACGTGCAGAGAGATATTGCAACACTGTTAATCTGTCATTGCATTTTAAACAAAAATAAACTTTTAATTTTCTTTTATTTTATTACTTTTATTCTTTTTTTAATTTATGATTATTACTTAGGCTTTTTTCACAATTTGTGGTAATTGCCTTTAAAAGCTTCAAAAAATGATCAGAGATACGCAATTAACGAGGGAGGCATTTGTCTAGTGACGTAAATGTTCAGGGATGCAATTGTCTGGTACGCAATTGTCCTAGAAACAATTTATATGTATGTAGTAATCTTCTATTTATGTATTATTTGTTTGTTATAGTTTATTTCTAGTGGATATTCTGGTGGGGCAATGGATAGTGACTCCGAATGAGAAACTAGAGAACCGAGTTCGGATCCCACTCGAGTTTTTTATATTCACTACGTGAAAATGTATGAATCTATCCCTTTTCCCCAGCTATAGGTTAAATAGTAGGATACGTGTCTGGTAAAAACATTGTTATTCTCAGATAATTGTTAATGCTATATTCTATTATGTAGCGCGTTTCTTCAGGATATAAGCGATCATTACTCTCCACAACTTCCCTATGGTCTTTAGCAGTATTTTTCTCTTTGCCAACGATCCACTATCTATTCATACAAGCTAGTCAGAAGCCTGCTGCCTTCTCTTATCTCTCCTGCTCTCAATACGCCCCGTGAGGATTAAGTTTTCTGAACCCTCCTTCCTCTTTATGTGTCAAAGAAACTTCAGCTGTCTGATTCTGATTATAAGTGGAATTTTTCTTGCTGTTACCATTTTCTTTAGGTCTTCCTCGTTGCTTTCTCACTCTGTCCATGGAATTCTCAGTATCCTCCTGTAGAGCCACTTTTCTGTTGCCTCCTGTTTTCTCTTCATCTGTGAGGAGATTGTCCTGCATTCAATGCAATATAAGCGAATATAGAAGCCCAGAACACTTTCTCTTTATTTCTAACGATTTTTCCTGTTTCTTAGTACTTTGCTTAGTTTTTGAAGTGCATCTTTCGCTAATCCAGTCCGTGTCCTATTTTGTTATGTCATCTTTCCATCCACTATTAAAACCACTTCCCAGATATTTATTTATTTATTTCATTTTGAACTTTTTCTCTTGCCGATGACAACACTTTCTGTCTCTTTGCAATTGATGATTAGTCCTTTTTTCTCGCTTTCCCCTACTACTTTCTCTAGGGGGTCCTGTATTTTTTCTCTCCGAATCAGCTATTAACACAGTCATTTGCGTACTTTATATTACTGATAGTATGGCCACCGATAATAAATCCTGGTAGGGTCCCCAGCTCCCTTAGTATAGGCTCGCTTTAAAGGCGCAATAAATCCGGAGAGAAGATGTATCCTTGTCTCAGGCCCCTTTCTATTTTTTTTATAGGCACTCAATATATTTTCTATCCGTATGCAGACGGTTTGCTCTCAGTATAAGTTTTGGATCATTCTAACATCTTTTCCAAATAGACAAACTTTTCTACCAGTGAAATAGATCTTTGTGTCATAATTTGACAAATTCTTTTGCGTAATCTATAAACCATATGTGTGCATCCCTTTCCATTTGTATTGCTCTCTCTTTGATAGCAGACACGGAAAAGAAACTACATAACCTCCTACAGAAGGTAGAGAAGGAGAGCGAGAAGAAAGGACTAAGCATAAACTACAAGAAGACAGAATGCATGGTCATCAGTCAAATGGTTGAGCCCGAAATGCGATTTGCAGGTCGGGAACACTAGAATCAAGCAGACGTGGAAGTTAAAATATCTGGGAAGCGTTTTTGACAGAGGACGGTAAGTGGGACACTGAGATCTGTAGACGTATTGGCATAGCCAAGGACGCATTCTAAAAGCTGAACATAGTATTGCGAAACAGGAGTATCTCTTGGGTAACAAAAAAAAAGAGTATTAGGCTGTTAGGTGATATCTGTCCTCCTTTGCGGCAGCAAATGCTGGACGGTCTCCTCAAAGACGAAGAAGAGATTCGAGGCGACGGAGATGTGGTTCTACAGAAGGATGCTGAGGATACCATGAACCGAGCGTGTGAGCAGAGGTCTTGGAGAGGATACAAACAAAGAGGAGGCTTATACTTAACATCAGGAAGGATCAGCTATAGTTTCTGAGACACGTAATGAGAAGGGAGGGTCTGGAGAACCTGATACTCACAGGTCGAATAGAGGAAAAGAGGGAAAGCAACGCATGACATACTTGGTGGGCTTAAGCAAATGGATGACAGAACGTGATCTAGGGGGGTATGTGGCAGAGGGACGAAACTTATTGAGAGCTACAAAGGATAGGGAGAAGTGGAGAGCCATGATCGCCTACGTCCTAAACGGACACGGCACGTAAAAAGAAAAGCTCTCTCTGATATCATTCTAATCGTAAATATCACATTTCTTGTTCCAATGACCTTAATAAAACCGCAGTCCTCTTGTACTATTTCAGGTCTAATTCTGTTTCGCGGTTCGTTGAACAGGATTCGTTATAATATTCTTAAATATAAAATATGTTTCAGCTTTAAATAAGCCACAAAGCGTTCATAAGCCTGTAACAGAGAGAGGCATACACATACACACACACTCACATGAATGCACACACGAAAATATAACTTTTATTGACTGGAAGTAGAAACGGTGTTTATATATCAAAGTACAATTTGGGTTAAGATGTGTGTTTACCGATGAGAAACACGATCTCAGGCAGGAGGCGATGTTTTAAATCTGGGTCATTAGAAAAAAACAATGAAAAAATGATCTAAATAAAATTTATCGGTTAAAAATGGAAATAGAGCTTACTCAGGCTACGAGATATTTGGTTTTGTTTAACAGTATTTGTTTTGATTAAAAGGTTGAATCAATGTTTAGATATCCCAAAGTATAATTTTGGTGAAGCGAGAACTCGTGGTAAATAATTGAAGAATCGCTTTACATGTCTTGGGATAGTTTTTGGCACTCATGATAATCGGGTGCCGGGTCAAGGGTCGATTCATGATCAAACAGATTTATCTATATAAACCAGCGTAGTTATGCTGAAAGGGAAGCAGACGGTCGAGCGAGACGGAAGAGGCCAGACGGGAGAGAGAGACGGGAGAGACCGCGATCGGTCGGCACATCGTCGTCACGTGCGTGAGCACCCGTAGGCGACCATTACGGGTCGCGGTGCTACAAAACGACGAGAGAGAGACTCGGAGAACGAGACCGTCGTCGAGAGAGTCACGAGAGATTTGCGGGAGAATTTTGGAGGAGAGAAGGAAGACTACCCCACTGTTCTGAGAAGTCTGTATGAGACTGGACTACTAGTCATAAACCTACCCCAGGCGATTCAATACGCGTTTATCACACACAAACCCTCTCTCTGTTTCGAATTCACTGGATGCATTTTGTTTTTTTCTTTTCTCATTTATGTTAAATGTTTTTATTCTCCCTGTAACCTCTGTTCTGATGTTATCTTCTTATATAAAAGACGTCAATATTTCCCCCATTGTTGCCTGGCTTCTGCAGATATTATTTCTTGTTTTATTTTGCCACATTCTAAACTTCCTACTGCCAACTCTCACAGCCTCCCCCCCAGTCGACCGTGACCGTATGGACAACACCCCGCTTACTGGATCTAAAAACTAACACAGCGTGGGCAGCAAGCGGGACTTGACCAGCTGACCGGTCGAAATAATCTACGGATACTCAGGAAGCGTACGGCCAGTTACTCCTAAGTTCGGAGGTAAATTCGGAGGCACGGTGGAGTAATGGATAGCGGCTTGGATTGAGGAATCGGAGAGCCGAATTCGAATTCCAGTCGAATCCATTACATTCACTTACGTGCTAACACCCTTGGGAAAGGTGTGAATCCTCTTTCTTCTCCCTCCAGCTATGGTTAAATAGCAGTACAGACTGGGTTCTATAGCCTTGGATGGCAACTGGTCTAGGAGAAGGAAAACTCTGAATTCAAACCTGCTCTTAGAGGAGGGTGAATGGAGTCTCTCTGAGCCTTGGTTGGCAATCCATTTAGTGTTGGTGTCACGATAAAAACACCCTTGATAGCCCTAGCGAAGCATCAAGAATTCAGCTATTTGACAAGATTATGAACTACACCAATCAAAGTATTGGTGAGTTCAATCTCGACTGAGGCCGCAAGATGAAGTTCGATTCGGACCGAGTGGACACCTTTCAACCCAAAGAGGAAGACGCCGGAGCTTGAGGGGCTGGGGACGAAGTGATAGATTTGGTGCCGTGTTGACCCATGGGAATTACCGCGGCCGTTTGAAAGTGGTAGAAGCCTTAAAAAGAGCAAATCAACCTTTTCGTTCTACGGCGTTGAAAGACGAAATATATCAGCTTATAATAAAACATCAGCAAAGGGTATTCGGTCTTCGTTTCGTGACTAAGTGTGATATATTCATTATAGAGAGAGAGAAGAAAAAAAAGAAAGAAAAATTAATTAATGCAAATAAAATTTGTCATTTAGCACAGTAATATTATATTCAGCACATTGACATTGGAGTTTCGTAGACGAACTTTTTCGTAATCGTCCTTTGCACTCGTCAGGAGGTTTCAGCATATATATATAATACCTCCTACATATAGCTCCATGGAATCAATTGCTAGGTCTACTGCTAGGAGAGTTGGCTCACTGTCATGTTCTAGACAGCTTTTCTCGACAAAATCTGTTACTCTGTTAGAAGTATGACATTCGTTTATGCCTCTGTAATATAACTAGAGATTCTTGACAAAATCCAAAGAAAAATCTGCAATATTATTGTCCCTGACTTGGTATCTTAGTTTCTGTCACTTTCTCATCACCGTAAAGTAGCTTCGCTGTGCTTTTTCTATAAATATTTTCATGGTAATTGTTCTGATGAACTTTTCTTTTATATTCATCACCCACAGACAAATTGTACATATAGGAACTAGTTAGGACTACATAGAGACTCTGGGGTATTATAGTGACTGTAGTGAGAATGGTAAGTAAGAATGTGTTTGTTTTGGTGTAAAGAATACTGTGGTATGTTTGGGTTAGCAATCGTGGCTAGCTGAGTTTAAGATAAGTAAAATTGAAGACTCCTATCCCCACTTTTGGACTTGTGCCATATTTTTGTATTTTTCAAAATAAATATTGCTTTCCATTTTTGGTACCTCGGCTTTATGAATTCAAGCGCAGTACTAGATTGGCAGTTAGGTCTCATTATTTTACAGTTGAAATTGTTAGATGCAATGCTAACCGTTTATTTTCTCGCACTTCTTACTTCCGACTTCCTGCTTTCCAGTTAATTTTGATCTTAAAAATCAAAATGCAATATCAAGTGTTAACTTCTGTCTTCGTAATTATTGTTTTTTTTTTCCCTCTCTCCGTAATCTTTTTTCTCAAACTCTTTAACTCTCACCAACCCTTGCGTCCTATTGGCTTTATCGCTCTGCTTGGAGTGAAATGATAAAAAAAGATGTCACCCCGCGGTATAATATTTATAAAACGAAATTTTAAGATCAGTACAGTAGCAAATTGTGTTTCCTAGAGCCCCTACACTCGTGACCTTATGCCAGGTTGAATTAAATTTACAAGTCACATCGCTCTCAAATATTATAGAGCAAAAATGTTAACATTAATACAGAAGCCCTGTACGTGTGCGTTCGGTTTAAGCCTGGGAAACAAACTTAAGCAGTAATCAGTCTAATAAATAGCATTGCGATAATCAATAGGTTCGTTGAAGTGTTCTGGAAAGGTATATAGCTGCTCATTAATCATCGATAATTATTAAAGGAAATTTGAAAAGGATGTTGGTGTATATTAATTGTCTTGGACTGAAAAGGTCTGGCAAAATAGAATCGAATATCAGTGGCGTGCAAACACCAACACTTTCAAGATGGCGTAAATTGACGTGCCCACAACTGATTTTAACGATTTAAACTTGTTCTATTGTTCAAATTAACTCGGCTTTTCCTGTCTTGGGGATAGTTAAACATTCCCGTGTTTGCATATGTTTTGTCAATAGATCTCTCTCTCTCTCTCTCTCTCTCTCTCTCCTCCTCCTCCTCCTCCTCCTCCTCTTTTTCTCCTCGCTCTTTTCTTTCTATCTCTCTCTCCCCTTTTTCTCCTCGTTCCTTTCTTTCTTTCTCTTCCTCTTCGCTCCTTTATTTTTCTCTCTCTCCTCTCTTCCTCCTTGCTCTTTTCTTTCTATCTCTCTCTCTCTTTACTCTTTTTCTCCTCACTCCTCTCTCTCTCTCTCCTTGCTCTTTTTCTCCTACTCCCTTCTTTCTCCTTTTTCTCTTCTCTTTATTTTTCTCCCTTTCTCTCTTTCTCTCTCTCTCACTCTCTCCTTGCTCTTTTCTCCTTTCTCTCTCTCCTTGCTCTTTTTCTCTTCAGTCCTTTCTTTCTCTCTCTCGTCTTGTCCTTTTTCTCCTCACTTCTTTCTTTCTTTTCTCTCTTTTCTCCTCACTGTTTTCTTTCTCTCTCTTTCTCCTTTTCTCTTTTTCTCCTCACTACGTTCTTTCTCTCTCTCTCTGTCTCTCTCTCTCTCTCTTCTTGTCCTTTTTCTCCTCACTTCTTTCTTTCTTTCTTTCTATTTCTATTGCCTTGCTCTTTTTCTCATTACCCCTTTCTCGCTCTCTCTCTCTCTCTCTCTCTCTCTCTCTCTCTCTCTCTCTACTCTTTTTCTCCTCACTCCTTTCTTTACCTCTTTTTCTTTCTACTCTTTCATTATCTCTCTTTCTCTATTTGTCTATTTCTCTCTTTCAGAAACAGCTACCCGACCCCGTTTTATACGGGGTCTACGGTGAATTTTGGACCAAGCCTACGGGCTCGGATACTCCACATTAAATTCGGCCTTGTGCCACCATCTGACCGCGTTGGGCGGTTGGTAGATATCCTGCAGATGGAGATTCGTCACACTCTCTGCATCCGGGCAGAGAGGATCCCCCAACGAAGCTATGTCAAATAGTGGAGTCTCGTCTCGGGAAACAGCTAACCGACCCCGTTTTAAACAGGCTCTACGGGGAATTTTGAATCTGACCGCGTGGGGCAGTTGGTAGATATCCTTCAGTCAGGAGATTCGTCTCCGTTGTGCTTGTCAAACTCTCTGTCTGAGGGCAAAGAGGATCCCCAGACGAGGCTATGTTGAAGGGCAGAGTGTCGTCTCGTGAAACAGCTACTCGAACCCGTTTTTATACGGGGGTCTACGGGAAATTTTTGGCTTAGCCTACGATCTCGGGTACCCCATATTAAATTCGGTCTCGTGCCACATCTGACCGCGTGGGGCGGTTGGTAGATTCATTGTGGAATTCACTTGACTCACTTGTAGCAGTTGACTACTTCTTCTACGAACCGCTGGCGAATCTTATATGTGTTCTTCTTGTCCTACGTACTAAACTTCATGTGATTATTCTATTCAGTAACATTCCCTGGCTTGCAACAGATAGATAGATAGATAGATAGATAGATAGATAGATAGATATGTTGGAAAATTAAATAAAGTCAATAAAGAAATTAATAATAATTAATAAAGAAAAGAAGAAGAAATGCATTTTCCCATAATGCTAGTAATAAAGAAATAGGATATTTTATTACCCCACTTGTCATCACTAAACGCCGTCAGGTTCAAGTTCTATAAAAATACAAACTTTTCCTTCCTCTTCTTTTTTCTCTCTTGCTGCAAGATGTAGTAAAACGTAGATGAGGAAGTCCCCACCGGCAAACGTTCATTTCCCCGGTCCACTATCGATTGAACTCTTTTCGCACTTTCCAACGCACGGCATCCACACACGTCATCCAAATCCTCCACCTATGAAGTAAATCAACTTTTTCTTTGGTCGTTCCAACTCAGCACATGGCTAACCTAAGCTCGACCATTATATTGATGCTTGCCCTAACTTCAGGTCCAGAAAAAAAACCGGATATATTCAAGAGGCATTGAGAACTATCTTTCACTACAATTTATATAAAAAAAGATAATAAACAGCCCGTAGTAGAAACCCAAGTTTTACATGCATCTTGCTTACATGTGAACACGCATACACCTACACTATACACAAACACACAACCTTTAAATTCTATACTAGATATAAACATCTGTTTTGTTTGTTGGTTGCTTGATTTTAGGATATGTCATAACTTGTTATTTAATACACAATTTTTGTATAGAGCGTCTATCTAGCATCGAACTCACTACTCATTTGTAATGGTCAACCAGGCTGGTTTTGCTAACCATTACCGCTTCTGAACAGACCCAGATATAAACTAGAATGTAGAAGATTTTATGGTCAGATTTTTATACCAAAAATAGGGGTTCGCACTACACACAGGTCATTTTTTGAAGAGGTTAAAAATCATTCACATTCGGTGACCACTTGAAGTATCCACAGGTAAATTTTTCTGTAGGGGTTAAAATTCATGTCAAAAATTCAGGGTTTGCACTATACATAAAGTCGACTTATACACGAGTATATACGATAGATAGTTTAATTTAAAACCACCCCAAAATCCTAACCAGTAATAATCCCTGTCTCTTGTAGTAAATTCATCCGTAGTTTATTTAAGCTATATATAAAATAGTTTACTTACGTTATATATAACATATTCCTATACTGTTAATAATACTTGCTTTAAATTCATCGCTACTGAACACTCTTTTTCGAGGTTTTCAATGCATTTTATAACACAAATTACTCAAAAGGTTTCTCCCTAGTAAATCAATTTACAACGTACTTTTACAGTGCAATTATTTGCACTGCATTTATAGCATAACATATCTAGTATTTTAATATGCTTGATTTAATTCCTGACCACTGGCAATGCATTTTCCTGATTTTCAATGCATTCTTATAATAAAATCATTAGTAACGTATTTCTTTTTTACATATAATAACCCTATTTATTCAATAATGCTTGCCTTAGTTTCTGACCAATGACAATCCCTTTCTTCTTGACTTTCAATGCATTCTTATAGTACAATCCTTAGCAACGTATTTCCTTAATACATATAAAAGTCCTCTTTTATCAGTAATGCTGGCCTTAATTCGTTTCTACTGATAGTCCCTTCGTGATTGCACAACAAACAGAGTGAGTGTCGAAAATTTGCTAAAACAAATTTTAGCTCAAAAATTGAAATTTTGCGGCTTAATTGTCAACGTTTCCTTATCACCAGAAATATTTCGTTTGTTGGTCCAGAAAATAAACTGAAGATAAGAAGAAGAGTAGGGAAGTAAGAATAAAGTCAATTGGAAGTGATAATGAAAGCCGAATGGTTGCCCTATATATACCAAGTACAAATGTCGTTGGCGCAATAAGACAACTGTATTTTTTTCACGTATTTGTTATTAACCGATCCTGAACTGAAACGTTTACGGTACAAAAATCATTTCTAGTGTGTTGTCATAAATACATTCAATTGTGTTACTATGGCAGCTCGGCTATCAAGCACGATTTTATTTGCCTATATCTCTGCGATGAGGTATTATTATTACATATATTATTTACATTATTCGGACCGTTATCCTCATCTTGATTGCCATATTCACAACGTTTCGGCCGTTGTGCGCTCCGGCCTTCTTCATGTGACTGGAATTTCGAACCGAACTCTTATTTCGTCCAACGGGGTAGATTTTTCTAATGCAAGTTCGATACGACGCCACAGCAGTGGTGAACCAAAATTTGGAGAGTTGACTTAAAGGGAAATAACTGAGACATTCGGAAGAGGCATGGCACGTGGAACTAGAACAATCTATCCCGCTGGACGAAATGAAGGGTTCGGTTCGAAATTCCAATCACCTGAAGAAGGCCGTAACGTACAACGGCAGAAACGTCGTGAATATGGCAATGAAAATTAGGATATCAGTCCGAATAATGTAAATAATACAAGGTTCTATTTGCCTTTTCTGTAGCAATGTCACTTCTAATGTAATTCTATAGTAAAATCGTTTTTAATGCATTTCTATAATAAATTCATTTCCAATGCATTTCTATAGTAAAATCATTTCCATTGAATTCTCTTAAATACTTTTAGTGTTTACTGTGTCACTATGACCGCTCGGCTATGAAGGTCTTCACAATCAAGCAACGTTCTGTTCGGCTTTAAAGCACACTCATTCGTTCAGATTTTATCGACAGGCATATCTACTCAGTTTCTTATCCGAAACGTAATCAAAGCAATTTCTAAAAGATTCGTGGATTTTATTTTTTTTTTTTTATTTTAACGTATTTTTATTACTTCAAACGTTATTTTTAGTGGATACCTGTATTTGAGTAAACGCTCCGTTTTTTATTTTTTTTTTTTAAGCAGTATTTATTACGACAACTTGCCTGCATACTCGGCAATCATTAGAGTAAATGACAGCCTACAAGCGTTTTTTTAATTAAATACTGCTTTCAATTATTTTACTGTAGTAAAATTACTTCTAGTGCATTTCTATAGCAAAATCACTTCCAATGCATTTCTATATATTTTACTCTGTCACAGCACATTTAACCATTATAATGAATGTATTTGTTTATTATATATTGCCTTCAATTTTTTACTGAAGGAAAAAACACTTCGAGTGTATTTCTGTAGTAAAATCACTTCCAATGCATATCTGTAGCAATGTCACTTCCAATGTAATTCTATAGTAAAATTATTTTAATGCATTTCTATAGTAAATTAATTTCCAATGCATTTTTATAGTAAAATCATTTCCATTCAATACTTATGCACGCTTTTTAGTATTTACTCTCATAATACAAGTGATCATTAGATTGAATTCAAATGTTGATGTATTTGTTTAATAAAGCATAACATCATTTTTTGCTGTAGTAAAATAATTCCCAATGGAATCCTATAGTAAATCATTCCTAATAAACATCTTTCGTAGAATCATTTCTATTAAACATCAATAGTAAAATCATTCTATATTCAATTTCCTCATCTCCTGTACTAAATTTGTTATAACTGATCTATACACCAAAGTATTTGAAGTGTTTAGTATTTACTAATTTCACATCATGAATTTTTATGATTGATTCAGGGTAGGTACCATCACTGTTTTCATTCAAATTCTAAATCATAGTTTCTCTTTCGAAAAGGTTTATTTTGAGTCCTATTTCTTAGAACACTTGATAGAGAATGTTTTCATTTTTATGGTGGATTCAGGGTAAGTACCATCACTGCTTTCTTTCCAGATCATAGTTTCTGGAAAGGTTTATCTTTATTCCTATTACAGCAAAAACAAAAGTGATATCACGTGTAACTCGAAAAGAAAATAATGGTATAATCAAGATATTTTCATTCTACACTTTATAAAAAAAACAAACAAGGAAGCACCCCACCACTCCAATCAATACTGAAAAGAGCTATAACATTTAGTCAACTTGAGAAACCTATTTTCCTTAAAAATTGTTTCAATAAAAAGATTTTATAAATTTTAAACGAAATTGGCAGTGGCTTTTCGGTCAATGAATGCCAAATGTTTCCCCAGTGGCTAATATTACCATTAGCTTTATAGGATACCGATCTTGTAACTACTTTATTTTTGTTTTTAATCAATTCACCCCAAGCAAGGTGATAGTGCCACTAAGATTCAAGGGTTTACTGAGAATGAAAGCGAATAAAACTTTAAAAGGAACCAGAAACCGGAAACAGGAAAACAAGGGATAAACCTCTACTCCTGTTCAATAGGGTTCCGGCGTGGGGTTTCAATTTTATAACTGAGGTAAGTCCGAATTCACTACGCCCTTCTAGTGTATCCCGGGGGTTGTTTGCGTACGGCTGTAGTTACCTGTGTATATTCATTATTTATTATTTATTTCTCGATTTGAGATCAGCGTTTTTTTGTTTGTTTAATGTTCAAATTAGCGTATTTTTATTTCTTGATTTTTACAATGATTTTCACTCTGTAAAAGGCCCCAAAGCCACTCGAGATAGAGAGTAAGAGACACAGTTTATTGGAATATGTGAAGAAGATAACGGTTAACCCTAGACTTGATCAGATTAAGTCAATAGTGATCGGGGAAGCATCCTCTTGGGATCGTTTTCATAAAGCAGTGGTTTGTGGGAAGAAGGTACTCGAGTGGAACTTACATCTCAGCAATGGAATACGAAGGGAATGAGGGTGACTCGCTGCAATGGGCGTGGCATGCGGGTTCCTAGCCGTGAACTAGTGGAACTATGGAAGGAATAGTTTAGATGGGAATATCGATAGAGCATCGAGAGGCTTGAGATGTTTCATCTGTGGAAAAGGTGTTGAAGGGTGGAAAATAATTCATCACCCATGTTGTGATGAGGGGCCTGGCAAGACACAATACTTAATTCAACAATGTAGTATTCAATACTCAGCTAGACAAGTCAATGCAATAGTATTATCTTCGGTACTTACTCGAGACCTCCCCACAAGGCGTCATGTAGCACAAGGCCGGTTTTTTACCTGCGACGTTCCGAGACCGTAGCCTGGGGCAAAAAAATCGCAATAGACCCCGTATGCACGAGGTCGAGTCGCTCTCTAGCTCCCAAGACGAGACTCTGCCTTTCGACGTAGCCCTGTTTAGGTTCCTTTCTGATCGGAAAACAGGAAAATAAGGGATAAACCTCTACTCCTGTTCAATAGACGAGGGTTCCGACAAGAGAGGAGAAAACCTAGTCTTTAGAATTATCTTCTTCCTCGTAGACAATTACCCAGGACTACTTATCATGAATGGATCAGTCCATTCATGACAGTAAGGAGGGTAACTGACTCTTACCACAACAACCCACAAGGACGCGGAGACGCTTTTGAACTCTAAATAGACTAAAAAGTGAAGATTGGGCAGTTCTTGTCCCTATATCTCAGCAGCACTCCATTTTCGCCCTGGTCTGGCTCTTGTAAAGGTAGAGGATAACAAAAGGAACCAGGTAATTACAGAGAACTGACCATTTTTCCATTATCTTTAGCGATAGATCGTATGTAGTTGGCAGAAAAGTTTTAAAATATATTTTCTCTATCTTACTTTTCAAGAAAAAAACACAGTGCAATTAAATCATCAACAAAAAAAATCCAGTGAGTCAGTTATGTGCCATGCGTGATACACGAATAGCACATAAATTTCGATACATGACTGACGAGACAGATTTTTTCCCGCAGTAGGTTATCATTTCTTTCCGCTGTAGACCAGTTTCCATACGGTCTGTCCTGCTATTTGCCCATAGCTGGGCGGAGAAGATTCATACTTTTCCCAAGGGTATTATCACCTAAGTGAATATAATGGATTCGACTGGAATTCGAACTCGGCTCTACCGATTCCTCACTTCGAGCTGCTATACATTACTCCACAGTACGAAAGCTTTAAAATAGAGTTTATGAAACTTCATATCGACTTGAGACTTATAGCATTCAAAGAAAGCAAGCTACAAAAACTCCTGTTGGAGGTAGTGAAAGAAAGCGAGAAGAAAGGACTAAGCATCAACTGCAAGAAGACAGAATGCATGGTTATTAGCAATAGGGTGAACCCAAAATGCGAATTGTAAATCGGAGATACCAAAATAAACCAAAATGCAGAAGTTTAAATATCTAGGAAGTGTTTAGTAGGGAATGGAAAATGTGATATTGAAATCCGAATGCGTATTGAGATAGTCAATGATGCATTCTAAAAAGCTAAGCAGAGTACTAAGAATATAAAAATTTCGCTAGAACAAGGAAAACAGTACTAAACTGTTACGTGATATCTGTCCTCCTGTGTGGCAGTAAATGCTGGACAATCTCCTCAAAGAAGACTTGAAGCAACATAAATGTGATTCTACAGAAGGATGATGAGGATGATATGGACTGAACATCTGAGCAACCAGAAAACTTTAGAGAAAATAGAAGCAAAAAGGAAACTTATAATTAACATCAGGAAGAGAGAGTTTAAATTTCTAGGGCACATAAGGAGGAAAGACGACTTGGAAAATTTGATACTCCCAAGACATCTGAAGGCCAGAGAGACATTAGAAAAGAGCGCATATCCTACTTGCGTAAATGGATGACGGAACAGTGTTTAGGGTGTTTAGGAGAAATAACAAAGAGACAAATTTATTAAGAGCTACAAAGGACAGGAAGTTGTGGAGAGCCATGATCGCCTACGTCCTGAGGAGACACGGCAAATAATAATACGGCAAATAAAAAATACTCGGCTTAGTTTTTGGAATGCATCTTTGGCTACTGACCCAATGCGTCTTCAGATTTTCGTGTCGCACTTTCCTGTGTTAAAATACTTCCCAGATTTAAAAAAAAAACAGAATCTGTCTGTATTACGAGCACACAATGAACTAAGTTTAATTGTATGTATTTTTTTACGCTTTAATTTATTTACTGTGACTGTATTTTTAAATCGCTAGTTTTTACATATATACCATAAAAATCATTGAATGTATGTATACAAGAATGTACGTCACAAAGCCCTACCAAAAATTTCAAATAATGGGGGAAATTATTTAGCTAAGACAAAACAAAAACTAGTATTTTTTTTACCAGAGGAAAGAGAGAAGAAAAAATATAAAAAGGAAGAGTTCACTTAGCGTCAAGTAACTATGACAACAACTCCATATTCACCGGAACGAAATGCTTCCTTTTACCTACCCTTTTCTTTAGGCTAACCTTACGGTAGGCGGGAAAGAGTTGCTTTGTGTATACATATATGATTGTATTCGATTGTGTTTTGTGCGTGTGTGTATGTATATGTGTGCGTAGATGCCAATTTTCTGGTTGTCTGTGTTGTGTAGAAAGTTAATTCGGCGATAGAAGGTGGTCGGGTGGGCGGTCGGAGTGCACATGCGCTCAGCTCATAAAACAAAAACACGTTTATTTTCCCTGATATACACGCATGCGCATATGACAACGTGAGTATCGTTCCGACTTCTGGCTTAGTTTTATAATGTATTATTATTTCGAAGAAAGTATGCCCCGAGGGGTGGGTGTGCGAACGATTGTTCCTCGCGTGCGTCCTGCGACAAACATGGTCATGCTGAAATTAAGTCTAAAAAATCTTACTCGTTGACAAACTGGTAAGAAGTGAAAAGTAGATCTCAAGGTTTTGCCTGCCTCATAAAAACTCTGTAGTATCGAAAATTGATTTTTAGCTACAAAGACACACACACACACACACACACACACACACACACAGCCTTTCTTTCTTTCTCTCTATCTCCCTCATCCACTTTCACTCTCCTTTCCTCTCTTTCTCTCTCTAACACCTTTAGATTAGCTACGGCAGGTCATAATGTTGTCATTCTGACAGAATGCATTTAGTCTCATATGTCTTCATATCATAAATAGATGCGTATGATCGTGTGAGTATATATATATATATATATATATATATATATATATAATTATTTATTCGAAAATTGTAACATAAATGTGTTATAAAATCACCACAAAAATAGCTATTTTATTTCAACACCTGGTGTCTTATCAGGTGATGATGTTGATTGTAGAATAATGGGTTTTAAAAAAAGGACTTTTTAAAACGCTTTTATTCTACATTCAACACCATCACTTCATAAGACACTAGAGGTGTTGAAACAAAATAGCTATTTTTGTAGTGATTTTATAAAATATTTATGTTATAATTTTCGAATAAATAATTATATTTGCACTACTCTATACTGAGCACACTTTTAAGTAATTGTTGGTTATTGGAATTTATTCCGTATACACCAATCCTATACTTGTATATATATATATATATAGATGTGTGTGTGTGTGTGTGTGTGTGTGTGTGTGTGTGTGTGTGTGAAAAGTGTATATAAATATAAATAAATATATATATATGTATAATTATTTATATATTATATGCGCGGTACTTATTAGAAAGCGCTCAATATCAGAGATAGAGCTAACATATTTGGTTGGATAGATGTGAGTTTGTGACCCTGGGTTTCACGCTTTAGCGATCGTCAGACAAACACAAACAAAATATATATATATACATTGGGGGAAACAAATATTCGTACACATACAAATGTTTAATTTATTGTATCTCCAACTAATGAATAAACATACTTTTCATATAATTAACTGTACACAGATGCATAATAACTAAATATGCATAGAAAACAGAAAAAATGATATAATATGTATAATAGATATATATATGTAATATATATACATTATAATATATATAATAAATATATATATATAATAGGTATATAATATATATAAGATACCTTTATATATATATATATATATATATATATATATATATATATATATATATATATATATATTTGAATAAAAGACAGGCCACGTTAAGATTCCATGTAATAAGCTAATTCACCATAACCCCTTTAACAGGGTTAAATTTTTTTTTTTTTCATTTCAGCTTTTGGAAGTAAAGTCTGATGATCCAGAACCCTGTTAAAGGGGTTATGGTGAAATAGCTTATTACATGGAATCTTAACGTCGTCTGTCTTTTATTCAAATATATCTGCTCTGAATTTTACATTGAGCTCTCTGGATATCATCCTCCTCAGGTCTACCCATACGGATTACCTAAATTTGCATAAACTATATATATATATATATATATATATATATATATATATTGTAATGGTGAGAATAACCGTTTCATTGTTGGAAGCAATCGACATTCAATTACTTTCACACGGGTCGTGGTTGAAAATACTAGAAACATCATTTCAATAAATTCCCTTAGAATTTTAAATCTGTTATATACGGCTGCTGTATAGATAGACAGATTCATGGTTATGGTTGCTACCCCCTCCCCCCCAATACACAAGAAGTATTACGATAGCAAGAGACGATTGAGGGTTAAGTAAGGTAACTCAATTTTACAGAAAGGACTTTATCTGAACGCAACTCTTTTTCGGTCGTATTTTCTTCTTGTATATGCCGTGTCCCTTCACGGTGTGGGCGATCAAGACTCTCCACGATTTCCTGTCCTCTGTAACTTTTAATGAAGTTTGTCTTTTTTCTGCATCTCCTAATCTCTGTTCTGCCAACCATTTGCACCAGCTTGTTATGTATCTTATTCACTGTTTTCCTCCGTCTCTCTTGCTTTTATATGCCCTACGTGTTTCAAATTTTCCAAGCCCTCTTTCCTCATTATGTGCGCTAGAAATTTCAACTGTCTCTCTCTGATGCTACGTGTGAGTGTCCTTTTGTTTCAGTTTTCTCTAAAACTTCGTTAACGCTCACATGTTCGGTGCATTGTATTCTCAGCATCCTTCTGTATAACAACGTTTCTGTTGCTTCAAGTCACTTCTTCATCTTGTCCAGATTGTCTAGCATCCACTAGCATATAGGAGGACTGATATTACATAACAGCCCATCACTCTTTTCTTTATTTCTAATGAAAATTCCCTGTTACTTCATACTTTGCTTAGCTTTTAGAAGGCATCTTTCGTTATCCCATTTCGCCTTCGGATTTCGGTGTCACAATCTTCGTCCCGTGTTAAAACACTTCCTAAGTATTTAAATTTTTATACTTCAATTTGAGATTCCCATGTTGGGCTGTTAACAATTTCATTAAACATTAGGCTGCGGCAGAAATACCTCCCACATATAACTCCCAGAATACGTCCCGCATAATAGTAATACATTAGTAGCAATGGTGCCTTCATCTCGCAAATGTCTTACCATTATGTGGGCGGTATTTGTGAGAGGTATATGTGGGAGTATTTCTGTCGCACACCTGTACTTAATAAATATTATGTTTAGGTATTAACGATTTTCATCTAAAAGAGATTAATTATTTCAAAAAAAGACACTAAGGGGTGATATTTATTCAAACTTAATGGACATAAGAGTCTTAAAAACGATATGTCTTAAACAAAATCATTATTATGGATTGCTTGTAATTGCAGGCATGAGTCCCAGTATAAATAGTTATAAATAATTATTGACCGATTTTATCATTGTTATATTTTTTGCATTATATCAACTATTAAGAATATAGTAACTAGGGTCCATAAATTGGAGGAGAGAGTTATCAATGATAATGTTCTGATTTTGAATGCACGGTTATCTTCCTTTAACCCTCTTACTGTTTTTTTTTAATTTTTTTTATTTTATTTTATCACATAAAATTTGGTGAGGTGCGAGCAAGTTTTCATTCCGAAAATACGTCCCAGAGAAAAAAAATGTTGTGAACCACTGCATTTATTCAAACTTAAATGATTTAATATTCGTAAAAAAGAAATGTCTTAAACTAGATTAATATAAAAGAAAATGACGCAAGAGAAAAATAATAAGAAAATACAATCAAACATTAGGCAAAATTTATTTTACCAATAATGCACATTATTTGTTGAATTAACATATATTTAAACGAAAGCAAAAATAACACAGTAAAATTCCTGAAACTCGGTCTGCACTTCAGCCGCCATATTCACTTGACCTTGAACCAACAAATTATTACCTTTTTCTTTATGTGCAAAATATTCTGATGGAATAAAATTTGCTCGAAAGAAAACAAGTGTTCGCTGAAAATCTTTCACATGAAACTCTGGGGAATTTTATTCGACAGGTATCGAAGATAAGTGGCAACAAGTCATTTTTAAATAATGGTGAATAGATAAGGAGACACGGTGGAGCAATAGGTAGCGGCTCCGATTGAGGAATCAGAGAGACGAGTTGGAATTCCAGTCAAATCCAGTACTTACATGCTAATACTCTTGGAAAAGGTATGAATCCTCTTTTTATCCACCTATGGGCAAATAGCAGGACAGACCAGGTTCTGTAGCCTTGGATGGCAACTGGTCTAAAGAAAGAAATGGCAACCGACTTCCTCGTCAGTCATGTATCGAAAGATACATGATCGCCTAAGTGTATCACGTATGGCACATAACTGACTGAATAGATAATGGAATGAAAGGTTTCTTCATTTTTTGAAGAATAAAGTTAAGAAAAATGGAAATTGTTTATGACTCAACCAAATATTTAAATGAGACAACACGAGAAACAAACAAAAAATATTTTGAAATTCATAAACAAGAAATGTTTTAAGCAAGAGAAAAATGACAAAATACAATCAAGCATTGGGCAAAGATGAAAATGTTTTAAGATGAAACGTGTAACAATATTACGTGCCCAGGATGTACAAAATAAGATTGTGTGCATCAATGTAGGAAATTCTTTTTAGAGAATTAACGGAGATTTGCTTCAAAAAACTAATTTAAATATCAAAACGTCCCCTCTCCTTTGTACGCCGATGTAGTGAAATCAGCGTACAAGAGAATGGCATTCTGTTAGTGTGTCTGTGTGTTTGTCAACTTGTTACCTCATTCTGAGCAAACCGTCCGTCCGATTGGCGTGAAAATTCACACACAGATCGGAAATTTAGGGCATTCCTACTTGACGTCTTCGGATTTTTCGATTGTTCCTCCGATTTTGGAAAAAATTGATAAAACCGATAGGGAGTCGAATATTGATTCGGAAAAAAATCATCAATTTTTCCGTGATAGTTTTCCCAAATTACAAGTGATATCCACCAAACTCACATTGAGCAATGTCCTTACTTATAGTTTTGAGGTTCTGTTCTTTGTTTTTAAAAATTGATATCAGCTATCGGAAAAAAAATCGATAAAATCGATCACTTTGGGACATCCGCTTCAAATCCAATGTAGCTGATTTTTGGCTCTGTTTTTCGCAAACTGCAAGGAATTTACATGGAAATCTTGTTGAGCATTAGTTTTATCAAGAGTTATTAGTTGCTGACCTTTTTCTTCAATATCGGTATCAATTATATGAAAAAATCGATAACATCATCCCACTTTTGACTTCCAATTCAAATCCAGTCAGGCTGATTTTGGCTATATTTTTCGCAAATTGCGAAGAATTTCCACCAAAATTACGTTGAGCATTGTTTTTATCAACAGTTATGAGGTGCTGACATTCATTTTCAATATCGATATAAATTACTGGAAAAAATCGATACAATCGATCACTTTGGGACATCCGATTCAAGTCCAGTCTAGCTGATTTTTGGCTATATTTTTCGCAAATGGCGTTGAGCATAGTATTTACCGACAGTATTGAGGTGCTGACTTTCGTTTTCAAGGGCGGGCGAACGATGCAAGTTGTTAAGGGGGGGGGCACGTGTTGACAACAGTTGGGTCGTCCCCTACTGTCCCCTTCTCCTAAAAATATTCAATACTCATATAAACGTTGAGTTCTGCAATTCTGTCCGCTCCATTAAATACACATGTAAGTACGTTAACAAGGGGAGCGATGCCGCCATGTTCAGCGTTAAGCGGGGACAACGGCCGAGACGAAGTTTCGCAGTACTTGGCTGGGTTGTACCTCAGCAGCAATGAGGCTTTTTGGCGCGTTTTCGGCTTCCCAATTCACCAGAGGCATACAGCAATCGTACAGCTGGCAGTGCACTAGAGAACGGGCAGCAGATTTACTTCACTGAACGAACTGCGGCGGTAGCTATCGCCGAAAATCCGAAAGACACAATTTTAACAGCCTTTTTTAAGTAGTGCCTTCATGACGAGTTGCTATATCAACAAGTTCCAAGTTGGGCGAACAATATTTGGAGTCGCAAGACGTCTGGCCAGAGCGTTGACGGGTACCTCGGCATTAAGTGTGACACCTGCCTTGGTCGGGTCTACACAATGTCACCAAATCAGCAGGAGTGCTTCTGTCCCCGGCTTCTACTTCATGAGGTTGTTAGTTCGAGGCCATTCGCACTGTTGACGGCGTCGTGTGCAACACCTACCGAGAGGCTTGCTTCAAACGTGGCCTTTTGGAGGATGATTCTCAATGGGATGCTACCATGGCAGAGGGAGCTCTCTTACAGGCACCTGCGACCCTTCGATCCTTATTCGCGATCTTAATAGTAAGATGCGAAATAAGTGACCCCTCTGCTTTATGGGCTAAGTACAAGACTTCATGTCGGAAGACATTTTGTACGCGGCACAACAGCAATGTCCGTCAGCCGAGTTGGGCTACACGGACTTTATTTACAATAGGACGCTCATTCAGGTTGAAGACATTGAAATGGGTGGAGCTGCGCTAACTACATACGGGTTACCTCCGCCAGTGCGAGATGGCACCGCCGACTTATCACGCGAAACGTCTTATTGCACTGCTGACCTCGACCGCTATGTCCGAGAGAATGAATTACGCCTCCTACCAGAACAAAGAACAGCTTACACTACGGTGATTGACGCCGTCCGACAACAGCGCGGTGGCATCTTCTTCCTTGACGCACCCGGTGGCACCGGGAAGATGTTCATTACAAAACTAATTCTAGCTGAAATCAGGCGGCACGGAAACATCACGCTTGCTGTTGCCTCATCTAGGATTGCAGCCATATTGCTGTCGGGTGGACAGACAGCGCACTCTATGTTTAGACTTCCGCTTGACCTTGCCAAGGCCGAAATTCCAACTTGCAGCATTTCAAAAGATTCGGGTCAGGCTGACGTATTCAGACGTTGTAAACTCTTAGTGTGGGGCGAGTGCACTATGACTCACAGACAAGCACTCGAGGTGTTGAATAGGTCACTTCAAGACTCCACTGCTCTCATGGGTGGCTTGACTCTCCTTCTGTCAGATGACTTTCGACAAACCCTGCCTGTCATTCTTAAAGGGACGAGGGCCGATGCTGTTCGTCCGTGCCTTAAGTCGTCCAACCTCTGGGTCCATGTCCAGTCATTGCACCTGACCATCAACATGCGCGCTCATACTACTGGGGACAACAGGTCCGCTGATTTTTCAAGGGACCATCTAGCCCTCGGGAAGGGCCGAACGCCTTCAGACGCAGAAGGCTAGATTAACGTGGGAACACTGTGTTCAGTTGTTGACACCCATCAACAGTTCAGAGATGCCGTCTTTCCGCATCTTAGTGCCAACTACAGTGACCTTGAGTGGCTCTCTGAAAGAGCTGTTCTTGCTCCAAAAAACACCACAGTTATTATCATTAATGAGTAACTTCTACAGTTTATTCCCGGGGACGATTACATCTTTAAATCCATCGATAGGAAGCCCGAACCCGACAACCTTACGGACTACCCGGTCAAATTTCTGTATTCCTTTGAACCGGCGGGGCTTCCGCCTCATACACTGAGACTGAAAGTGGGCGCGCCCATTATGCTTTTACGTAACCTGGTTCCCCCGAAACAGTGCAATGGAACAAGCATGGTGGTTAAGTCTTTGGCCCCAAATTTAATTGAAGCGATAATTCTTATCGGTTGCGGAAAGGGTGAAACTGTATTCATACCGCGCATGCATCTATCTCCGTCGGGTTCAGATGTGCCCTTTACATTCTGCCGGTCGCAGTTTCCCATCAGACTTTGCTTTGCAATGTCTATTAATGAATCACAGGGCAAAACACTACGTGTCGCCGGAATTCACCTTGGAGAACAGTGTTTTTCCCACGGCCAGCTTTACGTAGCGAAATTTTAGGAATCTAAATTTTAAATTCCTAAAATTTCGCTTGAAGATGAAACGGTACTAAACACCACAATTCAACTTAATTTTAATAATTATTTGGATGGTTTCGGCTCTCGTTTTTGAAACATGAGAACTATTATGTAGCGAAGGAATCATATTTTTAAACAAAAATATTATTATTATATATATATATATATATATATATATATATATATATATATATATATATATATATATAACATCTCATTAGGATGTTTTTTAGGCCGCCTCTCCGAGAGGATGTGGTATTATGGTGTATGGAGGATTGATTGAAGATGGATGAGTTTTTGTGGTGAATGAGGAAATTGTAACGAGAATCCGATTAGCGAAGGTATAAGATAATCTCAACCCATTCCCCCTTTTCGGCCTTGTGCCATAATTGTGTTAATTTACAATAAATCTCTATATCTTCTTTGTTGGTAAATATATATACCAAGATATATATATATATATATGCGTGGATGTTCATAGTTTCCCACATCTTCCTGTTGTGGATATATATATATATATATATATATATATATATATATATTATCTGCTCTACACGTTCAACTTTTTCGAATTTGTGTACTGAGCACTCTTTTAAAATATTCGTCGCATGGTCTGATGTTGTTCTGATCAACAACTTTATTATATATATATATCGGATGAATGATCATGAGAGGGGAGGAATGAACCCCAAAACAAACTAAATATTAAGAAGAAATATACCAAGAAAGAAGATATATGTGTAAAGGGATTGGCTAAGTCGTAAGTGATCTGGTGAAACCAGCGTCAAAGATATATGTGTCGTATATGTTTAAATGATTTAGCAAGCGTAGTGACATAAGGCCGGAAATATGGAGCACCCAACTCACTATTTGGTCGTAATTGATCTAGCGAGACAAGCTTACTATTTACCCCACATCGAAGTGCCCTGTGTATTGTGATTTACTAAGCGTAACTTACATGTAGCACAAAACCGAACGCATGGAGCATCTAGTGAGGATCGAACTCACTTCTCAGTCGTAATTAATATCGCGAGACAAGCTTGCTAACCGTTACACCATGTCGAAGTACGCTGCGTATATGTTCAAATGCGTATATGAGATGGGTTTAAGTGTAAATAGTGTGTAGATAGATGAGCACGCTTTTTAATTTTTGCCGAAAATATACCTACTACTTATTTTTCTACAGATCGAATCAAACGTATACGCACACTGCACAGGTAAGACAGAAAAATAATAGCGTGTTAGAGAGTAAATCTGTGTTTGTAGTGTATCAATTACCTGCCGGCGTGCAGGTGAACGCTTATACAAGAAGAAGAAAGATCCCTAGGAAAAAGCTGCCTGATTGTATAAGTGGCAATGAATGCCTGTGTGTGTCCGACTGCTCAGGTGAGATGAAGAAAAAATAGCTCGAAAAAGAATGAGTGTATGCCTTTGAAAGAAAGAGAGAGGGGAGAAAGAGAAAGACAGAAAGAAAGAAAGAAAGTGAAAAAGCGTAAAGTAGTTGGGTCGATGTACCCAACTTAAACAAACCAAGTGTACACCTCGCCACAATACAACTTCGAAGCCTTACGAGCTTCACACTGTTTTGGATCTCTGTGTCTGTCTTTCTTTTCTCACTGCCTCTTTCTCCATCCTCTGTGTGTGAATAACAAAAAAGAAAAACCTTTTATAAACAGGAATATATTATATATACACAGAAAAAAAAGGGTCTATATACACCTTCAAAGAATGAGCCGGAATAACCGACCTCCAAAAAAACACAAAAAAAACTCGCGTTTTAAAATGTATGTGAGTGTGTGTGTTTACATTTGCGCATGTGTATGTTTGCTATTTTTCTTGTTATAAATTCTTAAATGTGTATACTACCTTAGATAGAAAATTCGTTTTTATTTTTTATTTTTATTTTTTTTTTTTTAAGTGTTTACTTTAAAGTAAAACTGTAAAACCTAGTGAGTTGTAAAATATACGAAAAAAAACACAAGACCACATCCCTTTTAAACCAAATACAGGTTTAGTATTTAAAACCCGTATATCTGAGAGTACCAACACGGTAAAAAAAAAAAAAAAAACGCATTATATAGACACCTGTAGTTAAATATTTCTGTGAAAAAGAAAAAAAAAAAGAAACTGATAACACGCCCATAATTACTATTTACAGGTCTATCCACTAGTCTTACCTATAACGATTGGTAGGAAAATTAAAAACATCTTTAACGCGCACTAACGCACACCTGAGTTATTTTACCTGTGCATTACATAAGATTCGTATGCAAACAAACAAAAAAAAAAGTCACACTAACAGGCTTTGCATACTGGTCATAAGAGGAAAGTTAAGGTTTTTAACGAAATGTTTTTTATGACGGTGGACTGTTCCACTGAATGCTGGATAACGGGACATTATTATCATTGTCGTCGCCGACGACGTTGTTGTTGTTGTTGTTGATATTAAACTGCGAGATAAACTTTACCAAGTGACGACGATCGACTCATGTGTTATTCAAAGTGTGGATTCCGACACGATCAGGTAAGAGAATTGTTTTTATTTACTTATTGTTTAATTCATTTTTAAGGGCTTCTTCACTCCGTCTTTCGTCAATGTTTATCAAAAGCAGGTAGGGAAAACTTCGAGAAGGTACGAATTAAGTGCAAACAACACACCCATGTATATTTATCATTATATATATATATATATATATATATATATATATATATATATATATATATATATATATATATATATATGATTGTGCTTGTATACAAGTAAAAGTGTGTTGCGCGCACATCATATATATATATATATGTGTGTGTGTGTGTGTGTGTGCTTGTATACACATGTTCGTATCAATATTTCGACGACGTGTACGCACGAACATACACACACGAAGAGGTGCCAAAAAACTTCTCAGGTCGCCCAAGAAAGAATACCTCACCGAAGTTTCGGCAATTCTTCGTATGTATGTGTGTATATCCATAGGTGCCGAAAATTTTTCGGCCCGACTCACTTCTCAAATATCGAAATTAAGTGGAATATTCTGTCTTAATTAAGTTGAGAAAATTTCAGCACCCCTCGAGTATCTATCTATCTATCTATCTATCTATCTATCTATCTATCAATAAATTAAATTGAATGTTCATTTTTGTGAACTGTGTTTCACGGTGTTAACCTCCAAATATCTTTATTTCTAGCATAAATTAATTACTGTCTTCTTAAACAAAAAAAACGAACTTTATTATGTTATTGTCTGTTAAGAAAAATAAACCTGAAAATAAATTCAATTTTACAATTGAGTCTCCTGACGAGTGGATGTAATCACCATGAAATCCAAAGTCGAAACCAAATAAGTGAACATGTAATTTTATTTATTATTATTTGTGCTCTCTTAAAGGCAAAAACTGCTCACCTTAAAAACGTTATCATCCAGAAATTACGTTGGTCAAGATTTTTCTTTTTTTGGGGGGAGGGGTTAAACACCATCTTTATTATACATACACACACACATATATATATATATATATATATATATATATATATATATATATATATATGTCTGTGTGCGTGTGTTGTTATGGTGTTAATGAAATGCTACCCAAAATTCGTGAAAATGACTATGAAAAATTAATACTAACCCTATAGCTAGTTTCCACCATCTTCTTCGAAGGAACTGACAAGTTATTTCTCACACAGCAAGAGTCTGTAACTACATCTGGCTTACACGCGCTGTTTAAAATCCCTGACTTTTTAGGTAGCACCACGTTTATAACAGGCTTACGGCCATATCATGTTGAAAGTACCGGTTCCTTTACGATCACCGAAGTTAAGCAACATCGAGCCTGTCAGTGCCTAGATAGGTAACCGATTGGGAATACCAGATGCTGTAAGCATGGATGTGCGGTTGGTGTAATGGATAATGGATCAGAATTGTTAATCGGAGTGCCGAGTTCCAATTCCCGTTGGATTCATTATATGCAGTTACGCGCAAATAGACTTAGGAAGAGGTATGAATAATCCACCTATTCGCCCCAGCTATGGGTTAATTAGTAGGACTTGTATTACTAAAACATTTACTAAAACCAATATTATTCCCTCCCCACATACACACACACACACACACACACACACAAAAGATTCTTAAACGCTAAAATTATTTCCCGGTTTTAAATGACCTGCAAAAGGCTGATAAACCGTAAAAAAAACAAATCCATCAATCACAAAGACAAGAGTCTGTAACTACATCTGGCTTACACGCGCTGTTTAAAATCCCTGACTTTTTAGGTAGCACCACATTTATAACACACACACACACACACACACACACACACACACACACATATATATATATATATATATATATATATATATATATATATATATATATATATATATATATATATATACACGTTTATAACACACACACACACACTCAATATATATATATATATATATGTATATAATTATCGACTAAAAATTGACCCGCTTACCTCGTAGAAAAGAAAATGTTTCAAATCAATATTTAGATTGTTTAGATTAACTTTTTCAGTGTGTTGTTTCCTGTCACTATTTGTTCGTCATGCAATAATTTTGTTTAATGTGTCCATAAAACCTTTCAAATAACCACAGATATTTTGCTATTTGTTTACAAATAAATAAAATTCTTATTGGTCCGGATTTGCTACCTATTCATTTCGGGCCCTTCTTTATCCATTTGGTTTTAATATCACGTCGGTGTGGTTCAGAAAATGGCATCAGCTGACTTACAATCTTTCGGCATGATTTTTGTTTTGATTTCTTTTTCCATTTTTGAAATGAGCCAACGTATCTCTAAGATGACATAGGCAATATTCCTATACGAAGACTTTTTGTGAAGTTAAGCCCCAGTTTTAAGAATCGTACGCTGAGAATACCATAACCTAAACATGTGACCTAACGAGGAAAGAGGGCTTAGAAAATTTAACACTCACATAACATGTTAAAGGCAAAAGTACAGAGGAACACGGAGAATAACCTACCTAACCTGCTTTTGTAAATGGCTGGCAAAACAGAGATTAGGAGAGATAATAGAAAGACAAACACTGCTAAGAGCTAAAAAAAAAACCAGGAAGTTATGGAGAGCCGTGATCGCCCACGATCTAAAGGAACACAGTGTGTAGAAGAATAAGGAGAATCATGCTTTTTATTCTGAATTTTTATCCTGAAGGTGTTCTTTTTCGTCATTTCACAAAAATGCTCTTATGCCCTTTTTACATCACCTACCTGCGTCACCGGCCACACTTGAGATCAAGGAATCCACAATCCGCGCCGTAGTTAATTGTGAACCCTAAATACTTTCTATGGTTGCATAATATGTGCTTCGTCAGGGATGCAAATAGTTTTGAATTCAGAGTTGACTGATTGCTAACCACGGCTCGAGAGCTTAATATGCCCCCACTTTTTTTTTAATCATTTCACCCCAAGCAAGGCAATAAAGCCACTAGGATGCAAGGGGTTATTGAGTATAATAGAATATACGGAAAAAAACTACTATTAAGAGAGAAGACAATAAAAGAACAATAATTAAGTAGACAGAAGATAACGATTTAGATTGCATTTAAATTTTTGAAAATCAAAGTTGATTGGGAAACAACAGGCCGAAAGAGAATTCCACAAGCGAGAAATGTGATAGAAGAAACTGTTAGCATAGAAGTTACGGGTACATCGTTCAACTTACGGGTAGACCATTTCAACTGCAAAAGGATGAGACGTTGCCGCCAATCTAGTACTGAGCTTAAATTCATAAAGTCTAGGTACCATCGTGGAAAGTTCATCAGAACAATTACCATCAAAGTATTTATAGAAAAAGCACAGAGAAACTGTTACGACAGTAGGAAAGTGACTGAAGCCGAGATGCCAAGTCAGGACCAATAATATTGCAGAGTCTCCTTTGGATTTTATCAAAAATCTCTAAACATACATCAGGTGCATCAGACCATATGTGGCAGCAATATTCAAAGCAAGAATGAATGGTAGACTGTGATTTAATCCATAACTGGGAGTGTGATTGATAGAGCAGAGATATTTTCATAATTTTTCCACGGATCTTTGTGTGATATTAAATGTAACAAATTTGACCCGAATTCGAACTCGAATCGAGGATTTCTCGTTCCGATTCGCTAATTATAACTTTACCCGCACCTTTAGCATCAGACAAAACAATGAATACAAACATCTATGCACACACTTTCATCTACCAAATTGAACAACGATCAGTTAATCAATTGTATATTTACTAAAGAGGAAAAAGAAAAGAAATGATTAATCTATCGGGAAAATAACGATTACATACCAAACATTTCCCCAAATTTAGTTGATAAAATGATGTTGGAGCTGAAAATTTACCAACCCGACCCAGAAGTCTTGACATCCTCTCTTACCACCCATCCATACCCCAAAACTATTGTTTGATCCTTTGATCAGATTTTGGGAACTGGGTCAGTCTGAAAACTTTTCAAGAAAGAATTGTATAAGATTGTGTGTTTGTAAGATCTAAATTGATGGTTTTGTTTTTTTACGGTTTATCAATCTTTTGTTATTTAACGCGAGAAAATATTTTCAGATTTTAAGAATATTTTTTCTTTTTCTTTTTTTTTTCTATTTTTTTTTTTTGAGATATTAATGTACATTATTTACATTATTCTAACTATTGTTGCCATATTTATTACGTTTCGGCCGTTGTACGCTCCAGCCTTCTTCAGGTGGTTGGAATGTCGAACTTAACCCTTTATTTCGCTCACTGGGGTAGACTGTTCTAGTTCCACGTGCCATGTTCAATGGATGTCAATTATCAGCTATCTCCTGTTAATTTCCATCTGAAAGTTCTCCACCGCCTTAGCCGGGTATTGAACTTTGAGTTCTGTCACTGGATCCAACTAACGCCTTTATCCACTGTGTCATGTGTCCTTGAGGTGGATTCATGCCTTTCCCAAGGCTATCTGCGTATAAGTGAATATAACGAACCCAACGGGAATTCGAACTCTGCTCTCCAGTTTCCGAGCCGTTATCCATTACACCACTCGCCTATCCAAGCTTAATGCACCTGATATTCCCAACTAAGGAATGCAGTTCGTCCAACTACATTCTATGGAAGTAGCGATAGACCAGAGAGAGGCTCACCACACCCTGCCTGCCAGAGAGAGGCTCACCACACCCTGCCAGCCAGAGAGAGGTTGGAGGGCGGAAAATAATTCTTCTCCGTCAAAGACTGAATATCAAGACTGGAAAATGAGGACTGGGCAGCTTCCGTCCGAATATGGAAACAGTACTCCATTTTCGGCCTGACTTGTCTCTTATAAAGGTAGAGGATAGCATGAAAAGTCAGTTACTTACTGAAGCAGTACAGGTGATCATTTTACCTGCATCTTTAGCGATGGGTCGTATATAAGAGTTCCACTTGATGTCGGGTGTGAGTTTGAAGCCCCAGAAATTCTATCAAGGCACGGAGCCTCCGCAAAGGGACATCCGTTCATCGTGATTGGCGGTAGTTCGGGGGTCTGATCGGCGATGATGGAATGTTCTGTATTTCTATTTCCTCTCTCTCTAATATTGTATGCCCGGTTTTTTATCCTGGTTTATCGTCAGCATTCTGTTTATAAAGATACTGTCTCAGCTGCGTTCAACACTACTTGCTTCTTCCTTTCATTCTCTGACGGAAAGTCTACATCATCTGCATAGATCATTTCTTCGGGTATGTCTGTTCTAACAATTTGGTAGTATGAATGATGTGGGTGGTTTGCTACTATGCAAGTGGCATGGGGAGTCATAGCCGCGAAGGTTAGACCTGACGGAAACAAGGAATGCAGTTCGTCCGAGCACTTTTCATGGTAGTAGCGATAAAGCAGTGAGAGACTCGCCATATCCCGCCTGTGTGTGAGAGAGAGAGTTTGGTGAATGGAAAATAATTCTTCTCCAACAAGGACTCGGAGACGCTTTTGAATTCTATCAAGTCTGGAAAATGAGGACTGGGCAGCTTCCGTCCAAATATGGAAACAGTACTCCATTTTCGGCCTGACTTGTCTCTTATAAAGGTAGAGGATAGCATGAAAAGTCAATTACTTACTGAAGCGGTACAGGTGATCATTTTACCTGCATCTTTAGCGATGGGTCGTATATAAGAGTTCCACTTGATGTCGGGTGTGAGTTTAAGGTCCAATATTCTCCCAAGGCAAGGCGCCTCCTCGAGGGGAGATCCGTTAGATCTTGTATTACAAAATTCTAAGAATACATGAGCAACCAAAGACAGGAAGTGAAGAGCCGCCCTGGGAGAATTTGGAACATAAAATACACATGAATTTACTGTAGAGAAGAAGTAATGCACTTAGCCTGTTTTGCAAATTGAGGTTTCATTCACCTTCCCATCGCCGTATTTCAGCTTCCTCTTGCCTCTTCTGCAAATATTTTCATGGTAATTGTCCTGATGTACTTTAAAATAATATAATTATTTGAATTAAATTGAATTAAAGTACTTTAATTAAGGTACTTTAATTCAATTTAATTCAAATAATTATATTGAAGTTTTTGGCTCTTGTTTTGAAACATGAGAATTCTTATGTAGCGATGGAATCATATTTTTAAATAAATAATTATAATTTAGGCTCTACTTTTGTATCGAGCACTGTTTTTTAAAAATAATATCAAAAATACTAAAGAACTTCGGATTGTTTACCTAACGAGTTCTTTCCTATTTTCTATATATTTTCTCGCTTTGCTGATAAATGCCAGTAACATACACGGTTTGAACAACATCGCAACATCTCAACTCACACCAACTTTACAAGAGCTAGATCAGACTGAAAATGGGAGTACTGTCACCATATATGGGCTTTACTTTCCATTCTCGATAGAGTCCAAAAGCAGTTATGCATCTTTGTGGTTAAGGAATTATTGTCTATCTCTCGCTGCTCTATCGCTATTTCCATGGAAAATGGTCAGACGAACTACATTCCTTAATTCTACCAGTTGTAAACTTCCCGACAAGGATAGTCTTGGGTATGACGATAAACTACATCCGACAGCAAGGCCTCTGATAGGAAGATTGAAGGTTTTAAGGAGCCTGGAATCACCTCTTAATTGATGTTGTTTCCCAGAGCCACCCTAACCCGGGTGGTAGCATCTGTGCAAAGAATTTCAGCAGTCTTTTCCCGATTCTGAATAAAAGCGTTCGTTCTGTTGCCATTTTCTTTAAGACTTCCGAGTTGTTTACTGATTCCGTCCATGGAATTTTCACTTGAACCACATTTCTGCTACTTCTACTATTTTCCTCATCTTTGGAGAAATTGTCCAACATTCTCTATACTTTATCTATATTTCTCGGTAGTTTCACATCTCTGTCGCTACAAGTTTTCTCTTCATCTGTGAGAAGCTTGTCTAACATTTACTGCCATATAGGATATTAGGTATTACATCGAAGTTCAACACTCTTTATTTAGTTAGTTATTTAACCACATATTCCTATCTCGTAATACTCTTCTTAGCTTCTAGAAGGCATCTTTCTCCATCTACCTATTATTTGTTTACACGGATTTTTAACACATGTTACGCTGCCTGTTGCAGCAATATCTGGATTTCTGAATCTGTTTGATTCTAACGACCCCTCACATCTGCCCTTTGCATTTCTTTCAAGATTTTTCATTAAAGAACAAATATATATATGAATAAAAAATGTTTCTTTATCAATGCATTTCGTCTTCTAATGGACTAAGACAAATGTAAGGATTTTATTTGGCAGAATATATTTATAAACAGATTTAAAACAAAATATCGTTTGGTCTTCAACATTTTAAAATTTAAGAACACTCAAAAATATTTATAAGGCTAACTGTGAAAGTCAAGGTACACTATGGTGGAAGCTTTTTAATTAAAGAACAAGCAGATATATATATATATATATATATATATATATATATATATATATATATATATATATATATTAGGCGATACTTAACTACAGTTTCAAACTTGACATTTGTAAATGGTTTGGTTTATGGCATATTAACCTCAATTGGTTATTTAATATCTGGTTTTCCTAGGTCCAACCTGGGAAAACCAGAAATTAAGAGGTGGTTTCATGCGCCCCCAAACCTCCTGATCAGAGGCCTTGCTGCCGGTTGCAGCATCGTCATACCCAGGACGGTGACATTTGTAAATAACATCTAAGTACAGATGACTCTTTAAAAAGTCTGAGATCGATTTTATCGATATTAAGAACAGCACCCTCCTTGATAACAAAAAATCAGCAATGCAGTTAATGGCAAACTGCAGCCGTTTCACTTTCTGGTTCGGTTTGTTTTGTTTGTTTTTTTTTTTACGGCATATCAACCTCAATAGGTTATTTAATGCCAACAAGATTTTTATTTACATTATTCGGACTATTGCCCTCATCTTTGTCGCCATATTAATCACAACGTTTCGGCCGTTGTACGCTCCGGCCTTCTTCAGGTGGTTGGAATTTCGAACTGAACCCTTTATTTCGCACTACTTTCGTAGACTGTTCTATTGAACTCACACTCTTTGGGTCCTGTCACTGGATCTAACCAAAGCCTTTATCCACAGCGGTTAGATCCAGTGAGTTCACTACCCGGTTAAGGCAGTGGAGAACTTTCAGAGGGAAATTAGCAGGAGATAACTGATATCCATCAAACATGGCACGTGGAACTAGAATAGTCTACCCCAGTGAGCGAAATAAAGGGTTCAGTTCGAAATTTCAACCACCTGAAGAAGGCCGGAGCATACAACGGTCGAAACGTTGTGATAAATATGGCGACAAAGATGAGAACAATAGTCCGAATAATGTAAATAATGTACATAATACCTCATCACAAAATATAGACAGACCAAGATTTTTATTGATGGTAATATCTTTTTTTTTTAATGTATTACTGGTAAAAATATTTCCAAAAAATTATATTCTATATTTTTATACTTTCATAGTGTTTTGACCCCCTTTTGGGGTGGGGTTAACTATTTGACCATAGCTGGGACCTTGACAGGTACTACCACCCCGGGTCAGGGTGGACCTGGTAATACCAGCAATTAAGAGGTAGTTCCAGGCTCCTCAAAACCTTCTGATCAACGGCCTTGCTGCCGGATGTAGTTTATCGTCATACCCAGGACGGTTGATTTTCTGAATCTGATTTCATGCGGAAAATAACGTTTATAAAAATGTCGTTTCTTTCATTCGCACTTGTTTACTCACATTTTTTTTTCATATATAACCACATACATAAGCAAGGATTAAATACAATGTTTATTAGAATTTTGTAACCTTTCACATTTTAAACCATTGGCGATTTTCACTAAGGAAGATCATACGTGTAAACAACATTTTGCTTTGGAAACAGGAAACGCCCATAATATTTATTTCTACTTAATTCGTCAAATGAATAAACTAGAAACAAAACACACGCAGCATCTTGTTTTAAACACACCGTTATATTATTATTTCACTGTTTCTATGTCAGATATTTACACGTATGGCCGTCTTTAATCAAAATGACTGAGATATCTTCAACGAAAAATTACGTTGAATTTTTTAGTAACGCGACCATCCTTATGATGAGCCATATCTCGTGTGGCCCACTGGTCGGAAAAGGTTTGCTCATACCTGGTTTAGTTTATGCTAATCTACAAAAAAAAAAAAACAAAAAAAAAAACATTTCGTTAGCATCAAGGAAAAGAGTACTGAACTGTCATGTAATATAATACATATGTATAAATATAATACATATAATTTATGTCAGTGAATGCGGGACAATCTCCTTGCAGATGAGGAGACTTGAGACAACAAAAATATGGTTCTACAGAAGGATGGTGAGAATACCATGGACCGAATATTTGAGCTACGGCAAAGTTCTAGAGACAATGAAAACCAAAAGCACACTTATACATAACATCAAGAAAAGACAGTTGAAACTTCTAGGGCACATAATGAGAAAAGAAGGTTTGAAAAATTTGATACTCAAAGGACAGTTTGGACGCAAGAGGGAAAGAAAAAAACAATGTATAACTTATCTGATGAGCTTGAATGAATGGATGGTGGAGTAGGGTTTGGGAGAGATGGCGAAAAGATACAATTTTTAAGAGCTACAAAGGAGAGGAAATTGTGGAGAGCCATGATCGCCAACGTCTTGAAAGATTGTTCCTTCTTTTTTATGAGTGGACCACTTTTTTAAGTAGTGCTATATATAGTTAGATAGTTCCCTTTCACTATCATTTATCGATGAAAGTCCATATTTGCATATGTTGCTGGAGTATGTTTTTCTTCTTTTTTGTTTTGGTTCGAGATTAACGTGTGCATGTAGTTTGTATCCATGTTTCTCGCCACCGTCAATGTTACTATCGTCACCATCATTCTCATAGTGATCGACACCGCGAACATCTGAGGCAGGTGCTGAAATTTAGTTGGCGGAGAAAGAAATATGAACTGACTCGCTGTTAATTGATGCCCGAATGTGAAATAAATCCCCCGCAAGAAAAACAAATAATTACCGCGAGATTTCTCTATCTCTCTCTATAAATAGGTATACACAGTCTATCTCTCTATAGCTAGATAGATATTACTTTTTTACATAGATATACTCTTGATAGAAATATATTTATATAGATAGATAAACATCACTGTGATACAAAGATACATACTTTTTTTGTTTACCGAATACAAGGCCTAAGGGGTACTCGAGGTAGAGGGTTACTCTGTGGAGTAGCATTAGCGTAAGGGCAAGAAAACAAGAAAGATAGCTAATTCTCGATTTGAAAAGGTCAAGATTTAATTGGCGAGTTCAGAGTTGAAATATGATGTAATGAATATGCATACACCTGGGTTCCCCCTCACATTAATATGATTGGCTGGTGTCAGCCATAAATACAGAAGGGGGTACAGGACGACGCCTATTGACTACGCCTATAGTCTTCGCCTATTGCCTACGCCTATTGCCTACCACTACGACGAGGATCAGTCCATTACGGTTACCTGCTAGATTGTCCTACTCGGTTACAGTAGTCAACAGCGACTTTGCTACTTCCAACAAATATATCTTTTCGGGACATATCAAAATATACTTTAGAAGGACTGAAAATCCAATTCTAAACAGAAAACAAGGGATGAACCTCTACTCCTGTTCAAACGACTGAGGGGGAGTGTGAACCAAACCATAGGCGAACCTATCTATACCTATTGCAGGGGAGGAAAAGAAATAATAATTACAGAATAAAATTTCAGAGTTCAGGCGGAAACGTCTGAAGTACAGAGTTGAAGGAACCGAAAACCCAATCCTAAACAGGAAACAACGGATAAACTTCTCCTATTTTAAAAAAAAATTCGGAGAGAAGTAATAACCAGACGATAGGCGAACTTATTTACTCTTATTAGGGGAGAAGAAAAAAAAATAATCAGTGAAAAACAATTCAGTGTTTAAACGGAAACGTTAGAAATATAGAGTTGAAGTAGACTTTAGAAGGAAACGGAAAACCAATCCTAAACAGGAGGCAAAGGGTAAACCTCTATTCTTGTTTTAAAAAACGAGGAGAAATAAGAACCGGACGATAAGCAAACCGATCTACTCTTATTGGGGAAGGAGAAAAAATAAATAATCAGTGAAAAACAATTTAGAGTTTTGGCGGACATGTTAGTAGCATAGTTGAAGTAGACTTTAGAAGGAACCGGAAACCCGACCTAAAAACCTTTCAAGACATTGGGATTGGTAAATAGACAGTAACATGATAAAATGATTGATCTTGCAACTTTTTAATAGAATTACATATACATACATACACAGGAACAGTAGACAACTCATCTCGTAAAAATGTTGTGAATTTAAAAAAAATTTTTTCTAGTTTTGAATTGATTAGACCTCTTTAAGTTACGACATTTGTCAAAATTGATTTTTTTTTCTCATTTTCGAAAGTGAAGTCTTCTTCATAATGTTGATACAGTGTGGCGATGCTCTTCAGCTCGTCACTACACAAGCTGTGATGACATCCAAGGTCGGCTGTATGTGTATACACCCGGCTCACTATGTTTACAGATTTTTCTCACTAGCCGTGATCGAATTCAACAAAGAATAACGACAAATATTTTTCAAGACACTAGTTGGAAAATAGCAAATAATACGATTTCTAACTTAATCAGCAAGATCTTCCTTCAGCTTCGAGAAGGTGAAGTGCTAACTTACTATCTTCCGGCCACGGAAAAAGGATCTTACACTCACTGCCTGACCGTCTTGGTCTGATATATTAACTGCCGGTCCTTTTCTCACTCATTCCTAGCCGTTTCCCTCGACCCTCTTCTGACTTCCTGACTCATTATATGGATGCTGGCTGGGATCCCACCACCCGTGTGCGTCCACTTGTGTTCCAGAAAAAGGAGACCACCCGTTCAGCTTTTGGGTCGTCAGTTTTTCAAAGGACTCTACTTTTATGATTATCTAAAATCACTAACAAAATCTTATGTTTGCCAATTCAAAGGTGGGCTAGAAACCCTGGTCATTAAATTGACTTAAAACGAAAAAGAATCTAACTATTTATATCCTGAGGATGTATGAGAAATTGTATTGCTACAACAGTGTCATTTCGATCCATAACTTTTCAAAAAGTTATCTAGATTTACAAATGCCAGATTTGAAATTTTATTCACACCATTAATATCTGCAAACGAAAGCATGCGTTTTTCTTGCTTCTTCACCTTTGTAGAAAAAGATTTCTTTTAGATAAAAGTACAAACCGATGTATACCTTTCAATTCTAAGAAAATATTTTCACCGAATGATAGATTCATCAGTATCTGTCTCTATTTCTGAGATGAGGTATTATGTACACTACTTACATAATTCGGACTATTGTCCCCGTCTTTGTCGCCGTATTTATCACAACGTTTCGGCCTTTCAGTATCTGCCTATATTTGTGAGATGAGGTATTATGTACACTATTTACATTATTCGGACTATTGTCCTCATCTTTGTTGCTATATTTATTACAACATTTCGGCCTTTCAGTATCTGTCTATATTTCTGAGATCAGGTATTATGTACACTATTTACATTATTCGGCCTATTGTCCTCATCTTTGTCGCCATGTTTATTACAACGTTTCGGTCTTTCAGTATCTGTCTATATTTCTGAGATGAGGTATTATGTACACTATTTACATTATTCGGACTATTGTCCTCATCTTTGTTGCTATATTTATTACAACATTTCGGCCTTTCAGTATCTGTCTATATTTCTGAGATCAGGTATTATGTACACTATTTACATAATTCGGACTATTGTCCCCATCTTTGTCGCCATATTTATCACAACGTTTCGGCCTTTCAGTATCTGCCTATATTTGTGAGATGAGGTATTATGTACACTATTTACATTATTCGGACTATTGTCCTCATCTTTGTTGCTATATTTATTACAACATTTCTGCCTTTCAGTATCTGTCTATATTTCTGAGATCAGGTATTATGTACACTATTTACAATATTCGGACTATTGCCCTCATCTTTGTCGCCATATTTATTACAAAGTTTCGGCCGTTGTACGCTCCGGCCTTCTTCAGGTGGTTGGAATGTCGAACTGAACGCTTTCTTTCGCTCACTGGGGTAGACTGTTCCACGTACCATGTGCCATGTTTAATGGATGTCAGTTATCAGTTATCTCCTGTTAATTCCCCTCTGAAAGTTCTCCACTGCCTTAACCGGGTATTGAACTCACACTCTTTGGGTCCTGTCACTGGATCTAACTTAACGCCTTTATGTGCCATGTGTCCTTGACAATAGTCCGAATAATGTAAATAGTGATAGATTCATCTCTTCACATTCCCAAACTTTTTGCTAGCCCCATTGCCATATGTTTACACATTTAATTATCTCGCTGTTTACCAGCCATCACATTATACGTGACATAATGATTATACCCACCTCCCCAGCGCAACCCACTTCATAAGATTGAAGAATGATTTCGATTCTCAGCGGATATTCCAAAAAGTCCTTTCCTAATAAAAGCTACCCACATTCCAGTTTAAACATTGTAATTACGACGATCAATCAAAGAACAATACCAGTTTTTCGTTTAATTATCATTAAACTGTACGAGATGCAAGCAAAGCCTACCAAAACAAACACAAAAGTCTCAGGATGCCAAATCTAGTCCCCCAATATAATCTGCTTCCTTCTCAATTGTAGTACTATGGTCGGTCAGAAAGTAATTCCGGTTCTATATTAGATATATTAATGGAAACACACCGTGCATATTGAAATGAAAGTTTCAGGATCCTGTTGCGGGACTCACCATTTTTGTTGCGAGGTGTGGGCATATTTTTAAGGTTTTTCTTTGCAGAGGGGGGGGGGTAGTAAATATACAATGGCTCCTGATACCTTCTCCTGCAAACAATATTTGCGAATTCATGTGAGTCCGGGCAAAAAATAAATACATGGAATTTAAACAAACAAGTATTAATAAATATATTAAGCAGACGTGCTACAAAAAGAAGAATGAGTCAAAAATGAAAGAGGAAGATTCTTTCAAATCTGTCACCACCTGTGATTATCGTCAGGGGGCGGTAATTCAATCTCTCGCCGCCTGTGATTATCGTCAGTGGGGCGTTCATCCAACAGTCCCAAAACTAGACTTGTATATAGAATTCTTCTTTCTCTATTGTGGTACGATAGTCGGCCAAAAAGTAATTCCTGTTGTTTTCGTTACAAGAAATTTAATTACTATTAAACGGAAATAATACCAAAGTGAAGAAATCTATGCCTTAACATAATTTCTTCATAATCGTGTTATTCCACCTTTTGAATTAGAAACTCCTTAGCTGCTTTCTTAGCAGGTGTCTCCTTCATAAGCCCTCAACAATGTCGACATATTTCACAATCATGATATTCCGCCTTTATTCCTTCATGGGATCTGTCAGCATTAAACTTTCAATAACCAAGAGACTGCAATAAACTGTTGGCTCGCCTAAATGCTTTCACGGTGTTTAGCACTAATGATTCTTCTATCAGTTGTAATAAGAACATCAGCTTGCTTAACCTTATCCCCATTCACAGCATCAGTTGGCCTGCCACTGTGGAACCAGTCACTAAGGTCATTTTCTACTTTCTTTCTCAGACTGCCATTAACTCTACCGACCATTCACCTTACCATGCTTACGTCAAGTACATTGCTTCCATAAGCATTCACTATCATCTTGCGAATATTTGCAGCACTTAATGCTTTCAAAAATAGAAATTCTATGACTTCTCTTTGTGGGTCTAGAGTGACAGCCATTTTGGAAGAAGATTATAGAAAAAAAGATGATAACTCCACACATTTTTCTACTGAGCTTACACTAAAAAGGGGGGGACTCAGAATTCTGACTAATAATTAAAAAATTAGAATAGGGCTTACATATAGAACAACCATCGTATCTACTGATATCGGTTTCGTCGTGATATAGCGGTTAGCAAGCTTATCTCCAGATCTACTACTGACTAGTGATTTCGATTCCTACTGGGTGTCCTGTACTTTTAGTCTTGCGCTAAAACTCTGTTTGCTAATCAAAATCTATAGGTAGTACCTCCCTATAACACTAAAAGGAATATCCCCTGACGCTAACAGCATACTGAGGTCAAAACCAGAGAAAATAGATATTTTTTTGCCTTTCCCACACGTGCTAAACACATTGTTTTATCGCATGAAGTCCCACAATAACAAACAGTGCCCCATGTAGCATTTTGCCTAAATAAGAAGAAATGTAAATACAATGTTATGTAATGGTTAACAAATTGATTACGTAAACAATTACCACGTTAGAGAATATGAACCTCACTGAGCGTTTTATAATTCTGGCCTTGTGTTCAAATCTAAGGTAAGCTTACTATCCATCCCACTCCCTATTTTGACATCGTTTTACACAAGTTCGTTAGATAGGTTGCTGTTTCCCTCTACTCTTTCATGCCTTCAGTATTTCCTGTGAGTGTTAAATTCTCCAAACTTTCCTTCCTCATTATGTGTCCAAGCAATTTCAATTATCTCTTTCTAAGTACAAGTGCCCTTTTTATTTTCATTTTCCTTAAAACTTCTTTGTTGCATACATTCTCCATCTGTGGTATCCTCAACATCCTTCTGTTACTTCAAGTGTCGCCTCTTCATATGTCCAGTATCCACTGCTATATAGGAAGATTTATATTAGCAGTTCAACACTGTTTTCTTTGGTTTTAATGAAAGTTTCTTGTTTACATTGCTTTCGCTATTCCAATTTAATTTATTTTATTCGGTTGAGTTAGCTCGGACATTAATGAGTCTATTACGCCAACCACCACGGTCCTGCATCAAGGCTGAAAAGTCATTAGGAAGCCATTCTGTGTCGTAACATAGCTGGTCAATGTAGGTGGTTGCTGGGTGATTAACTCGTCTTGCTCTATGGCTAGGTGTCCAGAACAGTAGATCACTCATGAGTTCTTGTTTTGCTCGCCAGCAGTGTCCTGCAAAGCTCATTCTGCGTTCGCATAAGATTCTAGAAATATCAGGAATGGGTCCAGTTGTAACCTAGAAAAGGTTACTGAATGAGGAATAATCAAAACGGGGGTTGAAAATGAAATGGTAATCTTTGTAACATCAACAAACTAAAATACTCGCCAGCGGCGTGAAGTAGGTAAACCACTGCTTGTGGTGAACTACATAGACAGCATATTGCCCCACTTACAATCGTGTCCAACGTATTTATGAGGATTGGGACATGCCCATTAGTGTCCATAGGTTCGGTATATAACAGGTCGATAAATTTGTGATTTAGTTGGATGTTGTCTCCAGATGTTAAGTATAGCTCTCAACATTCAAGTGTAGGTTCCATCAAACTTAGACTGTAGGGTTTTAGTTAATGTGTAAGCAATGGCACCACACATTAAAATGGTTAAGAAAAAATCTCCACTTGAGGTTGTCTGGTAGATCAAATTTCCACATTACATCCATTTTCCTTTGGATTTCAGTGTCACATTTCATTAAATTTTATTTATTTACTTACAGCGGAACAGGTGTCAAATCTTCTGTTCTTTTCTTTTTTTACGCAGGTGCAAGTTTTCATCAAGTTACAAAATTGTTAAGCCCTGATAATTCTTTTGTCCTGTTTTGAATCCAACTACACAGAATATTCTCACTTGTTGGTTTCACTATATATTTACACAGTCCACCTTAATCAGGCATAAGGTCACAAGTGGGGGGCATGATATCAGAATAGGACTTTCAAGAGAAATGGTCTTTTAGAATAGTTTGGAAACTATTACTCTAGAAGCCTAACACACGGGGACACATTTCTTTCTTGAAATTTTCCGACCTCTCCCGAGCTAAGACAACCCCATTTATTAATTTCGTACATTTGACCCATTAAACGATTTTCCGACACCCTAGCTTATTCTATATTGCGGAAAATATCGACTATCTCAGATTATTAAGATCCTCCTTAGGCACCTGAGAGTATCCATAACAAGGCACCCAATTCCTTCGATCACGTGCTTTATCATGATTTATCATCTATTGCATTACTACTGCTATTCATTCGGCGACAATCAAGCAACCTTTTGCTCCATCTGTTTTTTTTTCTTGCTATATATCACTTCCATCTCCAGTTTTCTGTTCCTATAGCATTTTATTTTTTTTAATCGGTATCAACCCAGGCAAGGCAGTAAAGCCATTAAGACACAATGAGTTACAGGGTGTGGAATAATTAGGAACAGATACATTAATAATAAGCGGGAAGAGGAAAGAGTAATCAGGAGGACAGTAGATAGCGATTGACATTGCATTTAAATTTTTGCAGATTAAAGTTGGCTGGAAAGCATGGAGCCAGAAGGGAGTGCCACAAGCGAGAAGTGTGAGAAAAGAAAATGTTACCATAGAATTTACAGTTACATCTAGCCAACTCAACTGTAAATTGATGAGATCTCGACTCCAGTCTAGTACTGCGCATAAATTCAAAAAGACTAGGTACCATAGCGAAGAGCTCATCCGAAAAAATACCATGAAAGTATTTATAGATACGACACAGAGAAGCAACCTTACGGCGGTGGGAAAGTGACTGAGGCCGAACCGCCAGATCAGGACTAATAATATTGCTGATTGATTCTCCTTTGAATTTTATCATCGAGCTGAAGGTAAATATAAGGGTCACCGGACCACATGTGGCAGTAATATTCTAAGCATGGATGAATTGTAAACTTATAGATATGTATGATAGATTCTGGAGGGAAAATTATCTTGCACGACACGGTGAACCAACATTCTTAGCAACTGACCTCCGACTAAAATATCCATAGAGAGATTCAGATCCCAAATATCGTAAATCTGTGTTCGTAATTCCAAGTCTCAAAAATCGGTCTCGCAATTCCAACGCCAGGAAATAACTGGAGGCGTACATCAAAAGGGGTAAAAAAAAAATCACATCGTACCTCGCAATACACAACTACTTGTTCATCTACAAAGAGCCAAGCAATCCCGTGTTCCAAAATCTAGTCCTTTTCTTGGGAGTAAGAAAGCCTGTCATTGGTCGAGAATGTTAAGGAAACGTGAGCAATTATCATATTTCGAGGTTTTACTAAATTTGTTCCGATTTTGATTCTGATTCTCTGTGCGCAAGGAAAACACGAATTCTTTTCCGTGGTAAGACCATTTATAATAATTTGCTCCTTCGTCATCGCCAAAAGCTCTTATCACGGTCAGTTCTTTGATATATATATTTAGATTTCTGTCTTGAGCTTTGCTTCGCGCACAGACACACATACACACACATGAGTCCGTCTTTACTATTTACCTACGCATTTATTTAACGCTAATTCCTGATTGGACTGCATTTAATGAAAGTTTTCCCTGTGTAATAAACTGGACGTGAGCTTTCTTGAACTTGGGCATTTTTACATGTGAAAAGGAAAAATGGTGGAGTAATAGATAGCGGCTCGGATTGAGAAATCGGAGGAGCCGAGTTCGAATTCCACGTGAAGCCATTACATTCACTTACGTGCTAATACCCTTGGGAAAGGTATGAATCTTCTTCTTTTCTCCCCAGCTATGGGTAAATAGACCAGGTTCTATATCCTTAGATGGCAACTGATCTACCGCAGAAAGAAAAGATTTTTTGGCCGAGCCTACGGGCTCAGAGAACCCACATTAAACATGGCCTTGTGCCACATGAAACCCTCGTGGGTGTGGTAGCTAAATATACTAGCTGCGATCTGTTCCAGCTAAACAGTCGAACTCTCTGCCTTCAGGCAGTGAGGTACTCGGACGAGACTCCACCGAAGGGCAGAGTCTCGTTCGGGGAGGTAGACTGACCCTGTGTATTCAGAGATTCTTGACGAAATTCAAAGAAAAATCTACAATATTATAAGTCCTTATCTGGCATCTCGGCTTCAGTGCCCCAGCCGTAATGTAGTCTCCCTGTGCCTTTTCTATAAACATTTTCATGATAATTATTCTGATGAATTTTGTTACCTCTCTGATACTTTCACTTTACGAATTTAAGCGCGGTACTAGATTGGCAGCGATGTCTCATCATTTTACGGCTGAAATAGCTAGATGTAACCGTAAGTTCTATGCTAACAGTTTCTGTTGTGGAGTTATTTCGCAGTGGAGGCTTGTATTTGTACTAAATCGGTCCTAAAATAGGTTCGATGTACAAAACGTTAGGAACTTGATATAATAGGTATTACGCAGAGTAATCTTGTTGTGGTCGCTGACTACTTTCGTATTCGACTAACTATCGACTACTGTCGTCCGATATCGACTGACCTTCATTTCTCTTACTACTCCTAGTTATATTAGGTGGGAGAGTCTATTAACTATAGAATAGGTGTGTTTCACCATAACAGTTTCTTCACTAGCACTTCTCGTTTTTGTAACTCTCTTTCGGTTTCTTGCTTTCCACTCAACTTTGATTTACAAAGATTTTAATGTAATATCATTAGTTATCTTCTAACTTGTAAATTCTTGTTTTTTACTTGTCCTCTCTCTCCTTAATAATGTTTTTCTCGGATTCGTTCACTCCCAACAACTTCTTGTCGTCTTAGTGGCTTTATTGCCTCGCTTGGGAAGTGATTTTTTTAAAATAAATATACACTTTACGTTTTGATAATGTTGAGATAGAGAGTTAGATAATGATAGAAATAAACTCAGATAATGATATAGTTGACATCGATATAAATAAATTTAAATAGATAATATGATTGACATCGATATAGATAAATTTAGATAGATAATGATAAATTTGACATGGATATAAATAAAGTTAGATAATGTTAACGGAGATATAAATAAACTTAAATAGATAATGATAATGTTGACATAGATATAAGTAAACATAGATAGATAGATAAGGATAGGCATAGATAGATAAATAAGAGTAGGCATAGATAGATAAGGATAGGCATAGATAGATAAGGATAGGCTTAGATAGATAGATAGATAGATAGAATCAAGAGCCTGAGATAGATAGATAGATAGATAGATAGATAGATAGATAGATAGAATCAAGAGCCTGAGATAGATAGATAGATAGATAGATAGAATCAAGAGCCTGAGATAGATAGATAGATAGATAGATAGATAGAATCAAGAGCCTGAGATAGATAGATAGAATCAAGAGCCTGAGATAGATAGATAGATAGATAGATAGATAGATAGATAGATAGATAGAATCAAGAGCCTGAGATAGATAGATAGATAGATAGATAGATAGATAGATAGATAGATAGAATCAAGAGCCTGAGATAGATAGATAGATAGAATCAAGAGCCTGAGATAGATAGATAGATAGATAGATAGAATCAAGAGCCTGAGATAGATAGATAGATAGATAGAATCAAGAGCCTGAGATAGATAGATAGATAGATAGATAGATAGATAGATAGATAGAATCAAGAGCCTGAGATAGATAGATAGATAGATAGATAGATAGATAGATAGATAGAATCAAGAGCCTGAGATAGATAGATAGATAGATAGATAGAATCAAGAGCCTGAGATAGATAGATAGATAGATAGATAGAATCAAGAGCCATAGATAGATAGATAGATAGATAGATAGAATCAAGAGCCATAGATAGATAGATAGATAGATAGATAGAATCAAGAGCCTGAGATAGATAGATAGATAGATAGATAGATAGATAGATAGATAGATAGATAAGGATAGGATTAGATAGATAGATAAGGATAGGCATAGATAGATGAAAGCAAGACATTAAAGAATGTCTATAGAGAAGGAAGAAAGTCGTGACAAGATAGATAGATATGAACAGAGTAAGATTATTTGTAGAGATGAAGAATCGTCTTTAGAAAAGGTTATTGCTGAATCCATGTTTATTTACTAAACTTAACAAGTATAAGGCCATAATTATGGGACTCCTAGGAAAAATTTCGCATCATCCAAGTTACTTTGATTTGAAGGCCCACTACAAATCCGTTTGATTTCTCATCGTTTCTGAGTCCGCCGATCCACTCAGCCTGATTTGTGTTTCTTCAGCGCCCTCAAAACCAACCTGTGGTTTATACAGTTTAAGTATATGCTACGCCGGGACTACATACGATTTGGAATTCAGAATTGTCCTTCTCCTAAACTGGTTGCCAACCACGGTTAGAGAAGTCAGTTTGCCCTGCTCTTTAACCTCTAGCTGATCCTAGAAAAGGGCCACATTGAATTCATGACATTACTAAAATGTCCCGCGAGAAGAGGTTCTTTATTCACGTCGTTTGCGTGCTTTACGGAAATATATTTTTGTTTGTTATTTAAAAGAAAAAAAGTAAAGTAAATTAGTTCTATAAGACATTAGAAACGTGTGTAGTGCACACATAGCAACAGTGGGTGTGTCTAGGTCCAAATTAACTGACAGAGCCCATCTCATTCAGGCTGGTTTTGAATTCAGGGTTGCCCTTTTCTTAGACTGGTTGCCCCACCTAGACTTTTAAAAAAATCAGTCTGGCTTGCTATTTAAGCTGAAGTGATACCTTTCCGAGGGTTATAGTGCAAAGTGAACGAAGCAGATTTGGACAGGGTCTGAACTCGGCCCGACGATTCCCCTTTTGCACGTCGATTTTTACGCTTTGCTACCTCAGATTTTAGTTTTTGTTGGCTTGTTCATAGAGGTAGAAAATTATTCACTGCGCTTGTTTGCAAGATAAGCCAAAAGTTTTTCGCGTCTTAAACCGTTCGAATGGTGCTTGTGAAGGAAAGCGTAAAATTGTGTGTAAAGCCGACGTCAGCACAAATACACGTCAATGATAAAGAAACACGTCACGGCACTTGAATATCTCTAAGATATAATCTCCCTATGCGTGATCTGGGCATGCGTAACCTAATGCCAAAAGTTAATTAATGTTTGGTGATCAGGGGGATCCGTCCCTGTAGTGAACGCGCATCAGTACCGATGCAAAAGTGATCCCGAGTCGCGTACGAACATGCCTGTCAAACCTAGTTACATCCGGGTTTTTCTCGATGGCAACGCGGCAGCTTGGCATGTCTAGATACAGGCCTCTCTGCACCTTGTCCAGATCTGTGTCTTTGTCAGCTGTAAGCAGTGGGCGAGACAGTGTCATGTGAAGTCGTTTCCTTTGGTATTTTTGTTCTTAAAGCTGCCGTGTTGTGGTTTTCCGAGGCACTGTTATTTTTGTTTCCTCCCATCTCTTTCCCTTTTTCTGCTTGTTACCTCTGTAGTTCTTGGAAGAGCAATTGGTTCGGTCTTTCCCCCAACCCCAACCCCAACACACCCTTACCGTATTTTACAACAGTCAGAATGTTCTCATCGCACGAAGAGCTAGTCTCAAAGGCGATGTCTGAAGAAAAAGTCTAATGACATCGAACAATTTCTGGGTGACTAACCTTCAAAATTATATCTACAGTTTTATGTAGTATCAGTTAGGTATTTGGATTCCTCGAACTAGCCCCCTGAACTTGTGACACGTTTTGTCACTGTGGAGTAGAAAATAATTACATTGCGTGCTGAATAACAACAAACACAGAAATAAAGTAGCCAGGTACTTTTTGGTTAACTGTATTCCTCGTGTAGCCTACTCCGGTTTTATTTTCCGGTATTTTATTTTATTCAACCAGGGCCATTTGGTTAGAACGTTAGCGTAACAACCATGAGACAGTAGGAAAAAAGTGGGCGGTTCTCTCCCTTTGAATAAGATGACTTCACGAGAGTCCCGTGACAACTTGTCAGTGACGCCAGTCCGTGAGATGACGAACTCCAGTTGCTATTCAGACGACGAAGAAGTCCACGGCAAATAAAAGAGCAGAGGAAAGCACAGGGTTCCAACAAAGGACACAAAAGACGCCACCGGCCTGGTTGGTTATTTTTTTGGTTTTTTTTTTGGTTTCCTTTCGGGTTCGAATCTCACCATGACCGATTTGTCAGCGATGTAACTTCTTGATAAAATCGGCCTGATGAGATGATCCAAGTGTGCGGCACCGTCAAGAAGTGTCTGAAAACTATACTACGGGTTGACCCAAGCCTTGTGAATGAAATTCGATAGACGAAATTGTTCGGAAACCGTCGACGCTTGTGCTCGTACGCTGTTACAAATCATCATGACTGTGGATTTGAGCGTACTAGCTTTGTTCAACTACTGATCACGCCATACCATACGCTCTCTCCCACAAACCATAACTAAGGTTCTCTCAGAGTAGTTGCAGTATAAACCACTGTTGATGGTGGAGAAAGGCAAATGTTCCTGAGCTGACGTCTGCAATAGGGACTATCTAGGCAAACAAACGGCTGAATATTATTATTATTATTATTATTATTATCGTTATACTCTCAGCAAATACTTTCTTCTGTTCTAAATCTTTTGTGTTGTAATTATATATTCTATATATGCAGACATACCTCCACTTTTCAGATGATGAATAATCATTATTATGCGCTTTACTATTCGTGTCAATATGCTCATCTTGGTTGTTAGACTCACAATGTCTCGGACCTTCCTGCTTTCTATTATTTATTATCCTAATTTTTTTAGATGAGGAATTAGCATTATTATAGGCTTTTCTGATCGAACCAACATCCTCATCTTACTTGTTATACTAACAACTAACAGTTAACAATAACTTAGTTCTTATACTGACAACCTTTCGGTCGAAATATTGAAAGTGTAACATATGCATGAATGACATGGTAGATTTTTTCCCGCTATAGGTTGCCATTTCTTTCTGCATCCAAGTCTATAGAACCCGGTCTGTCCTGCTGTTTATCCATAGCTGAGGGGAGAAGAAGAGGATTCATGCCTTTCCCAAGGGTATTAACACGTAAGTGAATGTAATGGATTCGACTGGAATTCGAACTCCGAAATTCGAAGGCGAATTGGGATAGCGAAAGATGCCTTCCAAAAGCTATGAAAAGTATTAATAAACAGGAAAATCAAACAAGTACAAAAATTTAAATATATAGGAAGTGTTTTAACAGAGGACAGAAAATATGACACTGAAATCCGAAGGCGAATTGGGATAGCGAAAGATGCCTTCCAAAAGCTATGAAAGGTATTAAGAAACGGGAAAATCAAACAAGTACAAAAATTAAAATATCTAGGAAGTGTTTTAACAGAGGACAGAAAATATGACACCGAAATCCGAAGGCGAATTGGGATAGCGAAAGATGCCTTCCAAAAGCTATGAAAGGTATTAAGAAACGGGAAAATCAAACAAGTACAAAAATTTAAATATCTAGGAAGTGTTTTAACAGAGGACAGAAAATATGACACCGAAATCCGAAGGCGAATTGGGATAGCGAAAGATGCCTTCCAAAAGCTAAGAAAAGTATTAAGAAACAGGAAAATGAAACAAGTACAAAAATTTAAATATCTAGGAAATGTTTTAACAGAGGAGAGAAAATGCAACACCGAAATCCGAAGGCGAATTGGGATAGCGAAAGATGCCTTCCAAAAGCTATGAAAGGTATTAAGAAACGGAAAAATCAAACAAGTACAAAAATTTAAATATCTAGGAAGTGTTTTAACAGAGGACAGAAAGTGTGATACTTTCGATGATAACGCGACGCTTCGCCATTACCATCTCTCGAGCTTTCAGAATCTTCTCGTCAGTGATGGAGGTTGACCGGTGTCCTGCTTCTTCTTCGGGCGTCACGCTTGTCCAGCCATTTTTTAAACTCCCCGATCTATTCATACTCAATTCTACGGGGGTAGTGCACTGTCGCCGATTAATTTCAGCCCCTGACATACATCTTTCTTTCTTTTTATGTGTCATGTCCTTTCAGGACGTAGACGATCATGGCTCTCCAACCCTCTCTATCCTTTGCAGCATATCAACAAGTTCCTTCCCTCTGCCACCTCCTCCAGATCACGTTCTCTCCTGCACTTGCTTAAGCCCGTTAGGTATGTCGTGCGTTGGTTTCCCTTGTGTCTCTTTCCCTTTATTCGACTCGTGAGTATCAATTTCTCAATGCACCCCTTCCTCATTATGTGTCCCAGAAACTTCAGCTGCCTCTTCCTGATGTTAACTATAAGCCTCCTCCTTGTTTGCATTCTCTCTAAGACCTTATCGTTGCTCACACGCTCGGTCCATGATATCCTTAGCATCCTTCTGTAGAACCACATCTCTGTTACCTCGAGTCTCTTCATCGTCTTTGAGGAAATCGTCCAACATTCGCTGCCATAAAGAAGGACATATGTCACGTAACAGCTCAGTATTCTTTCCTTTGTTACCAAAGAAATCCTCCTGTCTCGCAATACTCTGCACAGCTTTTGGAATGTGTCCTTGGCCATTCCAATACGCCTACGGATCTCAGTGTTGCATTTACCGTCCTCTGTCAACACACTTCCCAGATATTTAAACTTCCGTGTCAGCTTGATTCTAATGTTCCCGACCTTCAAATCGCATTTTGGGCTCATCGTTTGATTGATGACCATGTATTCTGTCCGATTTCTCTAGTCGGAAGTTGTGCTAAAATTCACCGAGGGGCTTTTAACAAGACGGCGACAGTGACCAATATATTCTGCTTATTTTTTTGATTAAAAATTTTATTGTAAAAAAATATTATTCCGTCTCACGATTTTATAATAAATCATGATTGATTTGTCTTTTTTTACGGCTTATCAACCTTCTGTAAAATAAACCAAAGCTACAAACTGATTTCTTACGAAAAAATACATATCCTATTCATAGGAATCTATTCTAAAAATACTGTCCGCATTAAATAACCCATTGCTGTGTTGATATGCCGTAAAACAAAATAAAGCAAATCAAACGAAACCAATCCAATCTTTTTAATTAATTTTTATTTAAAACCAGAAAAATATTTTTAGATTATAAAAAATGTTCTTTAAGATAATAATGGTTTTAGTGATATGTCTTACTAATTAATCCATAGCTTGGGGGAGAGGAGTGGGGTTCATACCTTTCCCAAGGGCATATATATGAATAGGAAGAATCCCAACGGAAATTAGAACGAGGTTCTCCGATTAACAATTCCGGACGATTATCCATTACGTCAGCCGAACACCCAAGCTTATAACACCTAGTATTCCCAAGCGGTCACCCCTCTAAGTCACTAGGCTAAACATTGCTTAACTTCGGTGATTGTTCGAAAACCGGTTTTCAACGTGGTGTAAGATATTATTCAAAAGATGTGAGGTGGTTTAGTTTTAAGTCCCTAAAACCTTATATTTCGTTTAAATAAGCAGCATTTTAAGAATTTTAAGTTTCAAAATTTTTTTTTCTATAGATCAATTTTTTAAATATTTATTGAGGCAACGTAAGTGAGTAAAGTTGAGGTATTAACGTATATAATTTGGTCTATTGCTCTTCGGCCAGTCCATTTAATACCTAATTAATAGAATGGCTGAACAGGCGTCCTGGGTAAGGCGATAAACTCCATCCGACAGCAAGGCCACTGATCAGGAGGTTTTGAGAAGCGTCGAACATCTTAATTGCTGGTGTTCCCACGTCCTCTCTGACGTGGAGTCGTAGCATCTGTTAGAGTTCCAGCTATGGGCAAATAGTCAACCCCAAAACCAAAGCACTATGAAAGTGTAAAAATAAGTTTTAATACAAGCAATACATTTTTTTGTAAAAAGAATTATTACCAGCAATACATTTTTGAAGAAAATATCATTACCAGTAATACATTCTTGGAAAAAAAATATTGCCAGCAATACATTTTTGGGGAAAAATAAAAATCTTGCCGGCATTAAATAACCGATTGAGGTTGATATGCCGTAAAACAAAATGAATTAAACCAAACGGCTGAACTGTCAGGAGAAAGAAAATGAATTTAAAATGTTAAGAACTGGCTTTAAAACTATTTTAAAGGCATCTTGTTCAAACATGACACCGATTATTTCGTAAAAGAAAAAGTTGATCGATATAAAGTAATTACTCTCTAAATTTGCGTAAGTTGGATTATAGTCTGGTCAAACTAACTCCAAGAATGCCACAATGGAAAATGTAATCTCAAAAATATTGTCATTTCAAATCTCAACAAGCAAACTGGATGAGCAGAAGGTAACGGAATCCATTTTTTTTTTTTTTTTTTTTTTTTTTCAGATTTGATCAAAAATAACTTTGGAGCACTTCTACAGACACGTACCTTTACAAAAAAATATTTTTTATACTACTATCGCTTGAACAATCAGATTTTTTTTCTTTTTTTTTACTTTCCTAAATTTTGAGAGAAAAGATCAGTTAGCTCTATAGAGTCATTGTAAATTGATCAAGCTTACAAAAGTCCCCTAAAATGTGTGGTAGATTATATTATGTCAAAATTTTTAATTAAAATAAGTGTCATAATTTGGTAACAGGACAAAATCACAGCCTCTTATCCCAAAAGTCAGCAAAATGAAAGTCTATGTAAAAAGAAACGCATTTAACCTTGAAAATTCAAAGAATTTCTAATTAAAATTTTCATCTCAATGTGAGACAATAATATCTAATACACACATACACACAAGTGTTTATTCTCAGCGAATTGTTTTTTTTTTTTTTTTTTTTTTTTTTTTGAGGGTGGGGGATATATATATATATATATATATATATATATATATATATATATAAAATCTCCTTCATAGATTTTTCTGGCTTCCCTTTTTGCTCTTGAAGAGTTCCATGGTTGAATGAAACCTAATACTGGCATATAATACGATATAACAAGTTAATAGACGTTACACCTAATCTTATTAATTGTGATTTTTTTCACTTTTGGGTTAAGAGGTTAGGATTTTTCTATTTTCATCGATTCATAATATTTAACGCATATTCTTACTTCGTGTTTTTTCCCCCGTATTGTGTTAAGATAATGGTTATATACCAAATTTTGGATTTCAAAACTGCCGCGAAATATGAATTTAAAACTTGTTTCCCCCCCCCCTTTTTATTACCATTATTTACCTTCTATATTTTTGTCTATGTTAGGTGAATCCATTTACAAGGTAGCAAAACAAATTCCCCTAATAATAGGTACATCAATAAGAAAATTATATTTTAGATCTGGAGTGAGTAATCGATACTAATATGGAAAAAAAATCTTTGAGAAATGAATTTCTGTAGAAAATGCAACTCTTGAACCGAATGGTCGTTGCAGTATGGCCTGTTTTTATGCTTTAGTTAAGCGTTATTTCCTTTCGTTTCTGTTTGGCGTTTCAAATTGAAATTGTGGTTAAAAAATTTGTTAAAACTCTTAGTAAATCTATTCTATACAAAGAAAAAAAAAGGAATAAAACTGTCGCTTCGCTAATACCAAAACTTCTTGGAGAGTCAAAAAAAAACCTATCTAACATAGAAAAATGAATTCGACAAAAAAAAAAAAAATGAAACCTTGCTAGCACGTACCGGGTACAAATGTCGTTAGTGCTAGAATACATTAAAAAACCTCGTTGTCGGTCATTAGAACTACTGAAAAATACAATTATTTGGGATAGTTTGGTAGCTGCTATTACTATAGCTATGAATTTTAATAGCAGAGCAGACTTGGTTCTATAGCCTTGGTTGGTAACCACTATAGAGACGGTGACTCTATAAAAATCAGCCATTTCCCAGCATGCATCGGTTCATGAAAACCCACAAGAGGCAACCCATCCTGATATTAGGTTAGTTTAGGTTTTTGATTTTGATCTTTTAGTTTTTCTTTTTTCTGGTTAACTTAGCTAGGGTATGCATGCGCATTGGTTCCTTTTATTTCTGTCCCTATTTTTTTGTTTAATCCCCCATCCCCTCCCTCGTTAGGTGGTCAGTGATGTCAGTTCTCTGGTGGATGCGGGGCGCCTTTCGTTTCGTGTGTGTGATTTTTCGTATTTGTTGTTGTGTATGAATGTGTGGTTGCCTGTATGAATGCTTTGGAGGAATGATTGTGTACCTTATTTTTCATAGTCCCGCATTGATTTCGTCCGGTTAACTGATGTTTCTGCCACATTTGTAGTTTGTGGGGGGTTTTATTACTAACTCAAATTTTGTTTAGTTTATTGTAAATTTGGGGATCTTTTTAAAAGTTGTTGTTTTATGCTCCTCCCCCCCCCACGAACAATATCTGTACATAAGGGGACTAGTTGGGATTTCATAGAGAATTTGTGGTATTATCGTGGACGCAGTAAGAAAGGTATGAGTGAATGCGTTGTTTTGGTGATTGGAACATTGTTGGTATGTTTGGGTCCGTGTCTGTGACTAGCTAAGTTTAGAATTAAGACAGAAGACCGTCCTTCCCCCACCCCCTTTTGGGCCTTGTGCCACATTTTATACTATTGTATAAATAAATATCGTTCATGAAAACCCACAGTGACTTAAATTCTTCAACCGTGTCATTTTTGCATTCTGACGCAGGCGGAGAAAGCGTATACATATTTTTTTTTTTTTTTTTTTTTACTAGGATTTTGTCTAAGACAAATGCAGAGTCCATCTCTACGAAAATAGTTGAGGAAATTTTATACCGACGTCGATCCTTGTGTGCATGAAGTTATGAGAAGCTTAGAAAAATTGCTAGCAAAAAAAAAAAAAAAGCATAACTCCGCTATTTTTGTTATACATAACTTTAGCATTTCCTACTTTTGTGTTTGACGTCAATTTTCAGATATGAATGACCTGTTTTGGGGCTGAGTTAGTTACGCACTTCCCACCGACGTCAATGTTCGAGTACACTGGTATTTAAACCAACCTTAGATAAGATCAACATACTGTGCTGTTATAAGGTAAACAGTAATATGATAAATTTCATAAATATTTTAACGTGTTTCCGTCGTTTGTACAGACTGTCCATTACTTAAAATTAAGAAATTATCTTCTGAAACAAAAGAATAAGGAGTCTTCTTTGCTCGATCTATTTTCTATCCATTTAAATCGAGTCTGCAGTGGAGTAATGGAAGAATCAGAAAGCAGAGTTCGAATTCCAGTCGAACCAATTACATTCACTTACATGCTAATACCCTTGGAAAAGGTATGAATCCTCTTCTCCCCCAACCCAGCTATGAGTAAATCGTATAGACCGGATTCTATATCCTAAAATGGCAACTGGTCTGCAACAGAAAATAATGGCAACCTTCTGCGTGAAAAAAAAATCTGCCTCGTCAAACATGTATTGAAATATACATGATCGCCTAAGCGTGTATCACGCATGGCATATAACTGACCGACTTAGTTGGATTAGAAAATCATAACTACGCAATACTCTTAAGATCTCATACACGCGGGCAGCTGGATATGTTATATAAAAGACAAGTTAAAAAAAAAAATCAAGCAATGATTTTTAATGTTATGAGAAAAATAAAAGTGAAATTATTTGAAAAATATTTAATACAGACAACAAAAATAAACATGGCGACAGTAGTTAACTCGATTAAGAGAACACCTGAGAAAATTATAATCACTTATAAAGTTCGAAATAATAACCGTAAGAAATTAATAAAAATATATTTTTATTACGAAATTTGAAAATGAACTAAATACGGGACATTTTGGGTGTCCCCTGAAAGGTCAGTACGTGACAGGGGACAAATTTATCCAATAAGGGATCGTCTGTCAATCCTGGAGATCAAATATTTTAGCGTTATCATTTTCCTGTTAATAAAACTACACACTAAGTATAACAAAACACTTGATTTCGCAGCCCCACCCCATTAACAACCAACTCCTATTTTAAGAAAAACGAGCATTAACTAAATTTTTCAGCATGCTAATCCAATTACAAACAAATTATATTTCGGTCCCTGCTTCAAACGATCGTATGTCTAGCCACACTGATGAGCTGTGATACAGCAAAAGTCTGTCTGTGGATGACTAATATATATATATATATATATATATATATATATATATATATATATATATATATATATAAGTTTTATTCTTTTTAATTATTCTAGTTACTATCTACATGCCTATAAGAAATTTCCGGTTGGCGCGTTCCGCCCCAAATTTTAATGTGTATGATCTTCGTCCGTTCGACTTTTTATTGGGGCACTTCGGCATGAAATAATGGTTAGCAAGATTGTCTCGCTAGATCAGTTACGACTGAGTAGTGAATTCGATCCTCACTGAGTGCTAAATAATTTTGGCCTTGTGCCACATCTAAGCTACGCTTAGAAAGCCATCTCGGTTGATTGGTTTGTTTGTTTGTTTTTTTAATGATTTGCGGTAATGAAACTTTAAACTTAAGTGACAAAACAAGCATCATTATTCGTGCTTCAATTATATAATCACGCGCTTTTTGTGTGTGTACTTTTTTTTTTTTTTAGATGTAGTTGGATCTATGAGGGAGGATCTTGCCGATGTATACATCTACAATTTTAAACTAACATGTTTAGTATTATCCATATATCATCTTACTTAGATTTTTTTTTTATTTCATTATTAATTTTTATTTTATTTTTATTATTCTTTATTTAACATCCCATCATTTATGTTTGATACTGTTATGATTATTTATTTATTTTAATTAAGGGCCCCTTTATTGGACTTGATTTGTCCTGCCCGAAATAAGAGGCCATATCGGTCAATTTGCTGTGTCACCCGGTGTATAAAGTTCCATACTTTAAGGAAAAAAATTTTTGGCCGTGTCAGTATTTAGGCTTAGTTCTCTCTCTCTCTCTCTCTCTATATATATATATATATATATATATATATATATATATATATATATATATATATATATATATATATACACACTTTTACAATTTGTCATTTTCCTTTTTTTCCTCTCTTGCTTTCCCTTCCCCTGTCAATTTAGCAATCCGGGAAAATTGTCTAAAGAGATGAATATATAAATTTATTCGCGAAGTGGATCTTTTTAAGGTTTTCCTTAAATATAATGTACGGAAAAATAGCTCTTCTTTTTTTTTTTTTTTTTTTTCTTTCTGAGATAAGATAACTTGAAGCAATTGAGTGGCCGTCACTGTCACCAGACTTTCTTTTAGGTGTCCTAAAAGATCTCGTTTACAGGCTCAAACCGAAAACAATTCCTGAATTAAAACAAGCAGTTTCTGGTAAATTCTCTAAATTTAATTTGGAAATGTGTCAAATGGTTTGTAGAAGTGTTGCTGATGGGGTTCAACGTTGTATTGAACATGAAGGGAGGCATTTTGATCATATTAAATACAGTGTAACCCGGATATAAGAGAGTTGTCGGGACCGGAGAAGAAGTCTCTTATATCCGGGTTTGGTCTATTTTATATACATTAACACAGGCTCTAATTTGGGACCAGAGAAAATCTCTTATATCCGTGTTTCTCTTATATCCGGGTTACATTGTAGTTTGTTAATCATAAAAAAATCTTGTTTTAATGTGAACATACTTAAAAACTTACGTAAATTACTTTAATTTACTTTTGTTCAATAAAAGTTAATAAATAAAAAAGGGCGTTACTTTTGCTGCTCCCTTTATTTAGATATATATATCTGCCTATAAACATTCAGATAAGAATAAAACGTATCTCTAAAGACAAATTGGAACTTGGATTATCTAGAAACCAGGGTTGCTGAATTAAGTGACCAAGTCGTGAATTACTTTACATTTCAAAGTCAAACATTACTAAATTTTGGATGTGATTTTCTTGCAATTCGTCGCTTTCTATGTGCCGTGTCCCTTCAAGACGTAGGCGATCATGATTCTTTACAACTTCCTGTCCTTCTTAGTTTTTAATTTTTTTTTTTTTTGTTATTTCTTCTAAACCTTATCCCGCCATCCATTTACTCAAGCTCACTAAGCGTTGTTTCCTCTGTCCCTCTTGCCTTCAGTCTGTCCTGTCAGTATCAGATTTTCCTAGCCATCTTTCCTCATTATGTGCCCGAGAAATTAACTACCTCTTTTTAATGTTAAGTGTACCTTTCCTTTTTGTTTTCATTTTCTCTAAAACTTCGTCGATGCTCACATGTCCGGTTCATGGTATTCTCAGCATCTTTCTGTAGAACCACATTTTTGTTGCTTAAAGTTTCTTCATATTTGAGGAGATTGTCCTGTATTCACAGTCCTATAGGATAGGAGGATTGATATCACCTAACAATTCAGTACTCTTTTCTTTGTTTCAAACGAAATTCGTCTGTTTCTTAATACGCTGCTTGGCTTTTGGAATGAATCCTTATAATAGCAGCATGGCCCGGCGTTGCCCGTGCTTAATTCAAAAATCGTACGACTCGTACAGTAATCGCTATCACTTGACTTAAAATATTTTTGCCCTTCCTTGCCTTTTAAAGGAGTGCCCTTTGCCGTGCTGATGTTGCTACATGCCTTAATTCTTGCCTATCTTCTGCTGCAAATTTTTTCTAAGCTCTATACTAAACATTAAATCTGTTACGAAAAAAGAACTAAACAAAATGAACACAAAACGATCAGCTTTAAAAAAAGGACTCGTAACTGGAAAAACCGAATGAAAAAAGAATGTTAACAACAAATACTTTTTCACACCCAACCCAGTTCTGCGGAATCAGAATCGACGTTGAGTTTAAGCAAGCGAATGAGCCAATTGGAGTAAAGTGCCATGCAGATTTAAATTTTTCCCACTTGTGACGAATGCAGCTATCAATTCTTTTTTGCATGCTAGTTAACATTCGTGTCAGTCGCCTGTTGGCTCTCACGCTGGCCAATAGAATCTTCCTGCCTATTCGTGGCAGTCAGCTATTGGCTCTCACTCTGGTCAGTACAAAATGACTGCAAACTACACGAAAACTGCCGTAGAAGCATGAAAAAATTGATTATTCTCCCTATCAATGGGAATTGGGAAATGCAAAGTCGGTCTTGGCCTTCCCCCTAACTTGGGGCATGTGCATGTAAATTTTGGTGCAAATCCGTCGAAAATGGCGGCCGTGCATTCGTCTCACACACACACACACACACACACACACACATCCTGCCTTTTATAGATAGATACCATGTGTTAATGAACAAAATCCATTACGACCAGAAATTTTTTTTCCAAATTCCTATAGATGAAATACACAGACCATGAATATCTAAAATAAAATAAAAATAAATTTGATTAAACTTGCTATAGGGTTCAATTTATTATGTAAATTATTTGTAAATTGATCCCTCCCCCCCCCACACACACACACTGCAGAAACCAAAATAAAATATGCTTAAACCACGTGATTTCTGAAAATGAATTCGTAATCTGAAGTGTTTAATCGATAACAACACACACACACACACGTGTGTATGTGTGTATATATATATATATATATATATATATATATATATATATATATATATATATACTCCGGATTAAGAAATCACGTCATATGAGCATATTTTGGTTTGGCTTCCATAGGTAGATCAATTCACTCAAAAAAACTACCCGTCACCTTTATTAACTTATATATATATATATATATATATATATATATATATATATATATATATATATCGTGATCTAGAATATTTAAACTATAGTATTATAAAAAAAAAATCTGATCGCCGTGGCTATTCTAAAATTTCAGCATTTTCTATCTGTAGTGGCTGTATGCGCATGCGCACTTGGTATTTTTTTTTTTTTTTTTTTTTTAAATACCACATGCGGCCAAGATGAAGGCGATCATGGTTCCGTTCATTTGCAAATTGACATGACTTGGGAAAGAGGAGTGGTTACCCTTTGTTGTTTGTGTTTTATTTTTTATTCATTTGCCCTCCTCCTAGATTTGATGCCAAGCGCATTTGTGAAAAAGTGAATGCATCAACCTAGTCTGGTGTCTGAACTCGTCTCGCCGATTTACTTTCCACGTCAATAACCGTTACGCAACCTGCACACCCGCTTAGTAATTATATAATTAACTGGACACACCTTCTGTATTTAACAATTATTGTTGCTTTGCTTCGCTCTCAATTCCTGCAAATGGTGTTTCTGAACTTTTGATTTTGACTGCGCGAGAGGAAGCTACCGGCGATGCATGTAGTCGAGTGTGACAATTGCGCTAAATCTGCCGTCATCATGAAAGACTGGGGCAGATGGAGCCCTTCCCTTACACCTATTACCATCACAAAATAGATGTAAACAACATATATGGTTCTTTTCTTCTTCTTTTTTCTTCTTCTCCTCCTCCTCTTTTTCTTTTTTCTTCTTCTCCTCCTCCTCTTTTTCTTTTTTCTTCTTCTCCTCCTCCTCTTTTTCTTTTTTCTTCTTCTCCTCCTCCTCTTTTTCTTTTTTCTTCTTCTCCTCCTCTTCTTTTTTTTCTCCTCTTCTTTTTTTTTCTCCTCTTCTTTTTTTTTCTCCTCCTCCTCTTCTTTCTTCCAGACATAAAAAAAAAGACTTTGACGCTAATTTACACAAGCTAAGCGCATTCGGCTTACTGTATATGCTCGAGTATAATGAGTTTTTATGATCATGTTTTTATTTTTATTTTTTTTTTTTTTTTAGGGAGTTGGGGTTGCACGATAGACAGGTAACTTCTTGAAAAGGTTAAAAATCCTTAAATTTCGGTGACCGGTTTCACTATACGCGGTTTCTGACGGGATTAAAACTCTTCGCATTTTTCGGTGACCGTAACCTACCTGGTAGGCCTACATTCTCACGGTATCTTTTACTAACATAATAACGCTACAGGTAAGCTCCTTCGCCTGCCTCTCATACCCCCTAGATTCTTTCTTTCTGATCCTACATGAACCACACAACGTCATTTACTATGTCAGCCGCTTAAAATCTACAAATACCTTTTATATAAATGAATTAACAATGTTTTTTTTTTCTTTCCAATTTGTGTTCACCTTCGTTCGCACGTGTTTATATCGTTGAGGTATTACTTTTCAAGCGGTAACCCCTTTTGTATAATGTGTATCTATACTGTATATGCTTCAGTTACGTTCCGTATTCTATCTTCACACACACACACACACATTATATATATATATATATATATATATATATATATTATAGAAATATTAATGAGAAGGAAAAGAGTAATCAGGAGGACAGTAAATAGCGATTGACATTGCAGATTAAAGATGGCTGGAAACATAGAACCACAAGGGAGGGCCACAAGCGAGAGTTGCGAAAAAAGAAACTGTTAGCATCGAACTTACGGCTACATCTGGCCAGCTCAACTGTAAATGGATAAAACCTCGTCGTCAGTCTACTACTACGTTTATATCCAAAAAGTCTAGGTGCCATAGGGAAAAGCTCATCTCAACAACTACCCGAAAGTATTTATAGAAAAGACACAGGGAAGCAACCTTACGACGGTGGGCAAGTAACTGAAGCCGAGCTACCTGTTCAGGACTAATAATATTGCTGATTCTTCTTTGGTTTTTATGAAAAATCTCAAGGTGAATAGCAGGAGCACCAGACCATGTATGGGATCGATATTCTAATCATGGATGAATGGCAGACTTATAGATATTTAAGATAGATTCTGGAGAGAAAATTGTCTCGCACGATACAGTGAACCAACTTTCTTAGCAGCTGACCTCCGAGAAAAATATCCATAGAGAGGTTCAGATCCCAAATATCGTAAGTCTGTGGTCATAATTCTATGTTTCAAAAATCGGTCTTGCCATTCCAACGTCAGTAAATACCTGGAGGCGTACATCAAAAAGGGCCAAAATTCACATCGCACCTCGCAATACACAACTACTTCTTCATCTAAGAAGAGCTAAGCAACCCTGTCCAAAGTATAGTCCTTTTCTTGGTTGTAAGAAAGCTTGTGATTGGTCAAGACTGTTAAGGAAAAGTAAGCAATTACCATATTTTGACGTTTTTGATTCTGTGTGTGTGTGTGTGCAAGGAATAGATACTTTATTCATTCTTTACATTTACTATAAATATTTTTTTCCGTAGGCATACTTGTATTGCTCAGAAGATGGGTTGCATTATACACGAGTTATATGAAAATATCAGGTTCTTCACAAAAATATTAGGGGGCACACTATACACGAGTATATACGTTAGATCGATCTCCATAAAAACTGAATTGGCAACACTGGTGGGGCATCCTGATATTAACAAAGCGACTAGAAATGTTCGAAGTTAGCGATCACATTGGTCTATGAGACTCACTTCTTAACACTAAGATGGCCGAGGTGTTGTTTTCGACACCTTCAAATTTTCAACAAATTTCTATGGAATAACTAGTTTTGGTTCAATGCTGAGGCTTATGGACAATTATTGAATTTCAGCAAAGATGCTTAACAGACTTAATTCTTTAAAAAATATTCAGTGGAATAGCTGATATTTGAGGTTTTACCTTGAATGGCCGAGGTGTCGTTTTTGACACCTCGGCTATTCATAGGGTAAATGCATTGAAAAATTTCTCACATGCAATAATACTTGTTTATGTCCCCATCTATTTATCTATCTATTTATATACACACACACATATATATATATATATATATATATATATATATATATATATATATATATATATATCACTTTCTTTCAGTATGAGTTATACTAATATTTGTGAATTTCTTTTCAGACTTGTTATTCCTGACTTGAATATTGAATATATTAGAGATGGCTGCTTCACGGCGTAATGTAAATAAAGATGTCAAAAGAGCTGACCATCCTAGTGTTAATCCCCGTGCTACAGTAGGTGCCCTACAGAGGTCACCGAAAACAAATAGCTATATAAAATAAGGCAAGACTGAATTTGTCCTTTCTACCGAGTAGACAGTTCTGATTAATTTTGGTATGAGACGTTTCTTGAATCGTTTAGAATCCTTGAAGAAAAACTGCATTAAACCTCGTCGATAAACTTTTAGGAAGCCATCTCTTGGCCTAGATCTTCAAATCTTCCCGATTGGGAACGTTAATAGCTTTCTTTCTTTCAGAATCGTGGTCTTTATTTATCGAATACAACAGATGAAATTAACCTTGTACACTCAATCAGGTTGTGTTGACAAAAGCGTTGTTTACTTTCAATAGGTGCCTCCAACTCTTATCCAAAGGTACACCGTTCGGTCTTTACACGCCAATACCCACGGCGGCGGCGGCCTATCGTCGTTCTTCGAATCTCCCCAATGTAAATATCAATTAAATACGCTCAAGCTTTAGGAAGATCGCTTCTTTACGACATGTGTCTTAGATATTCATGGTTGGAATATTACAATTACATGGCTGACATAATTACAATCGGTACAATGTTGTCTTTATTCGGTATGGGTATGATCTACACAAATTGCGGATTTCAACCCATGTTATCTGCTTGTGTGCCATTCTATTCACGAGGCCTATTGGTACTTTATTAATCTAGATTTTAATCTGTAAGCTTAATTTACAAAAAAGCAAGTAGACAGTTTTGTTTTTTAGTGTTTGTTTTTGTGTTTTTTTTGGGTTTTTTTCTTGTAAAAACAAGAAAAAATCAAGAAAAAAAAACAAACACTAAAAATCAAAACTCTACTTCTTCGTATCTTTTTTTTTTTTTTTTCTTTCTTAGCTTTTTATCTTTTGTATATATAAAATCTCGAGAAAAAACGAAATTCTTTTATTCGATCTCAGTCGATTTGAATCCACAACCCAACGCCACAGTTAATTGGGAATTCCTTTTTTTTTTTTTTTGCAATACTTCTAGAATTTAGTGATATTTTTTTTTTTTTTTTTTTTTTTTTATTACTCAAAATTTATTTAATTAAGCCATGATTGATGTTTGCTCGTACAGCAAATATTTCTGTTAGTCATTTAGATTCATGATAAAATCTAAAGAATCTGTAATGTTATTGATCCTGACCTGGCATCTCGGCTTCAGTCACTTTCCCACCGCCGTAATGTATCTTGCCTGAGTTTTTTTTCCTATAAATACTTTCATGACAATTGTTATGAACTTTTCTCTACGGTACCTAGACGTTAAGCGCAGTACTAGATTGGCGGAAAGGTCTCATCATTTTAGAGTTGAAATGGTTAGATCTAACCGTAAGTTCTATGCTAACAGTTTCTTCTATCGAACTTCTCGTTTGCAGAAATCTTTCGGCTTTTTGTTTACCAATCAACTTTGCATTTAAATTTTTGAAAATCAGTGTCAATCGTTATCTTCTTTCTTAATTCTTTTGTCCTCTCTCTTTAATAGTAGTTTGTTTTTGTTTTGTTTTTTTTCTCATTGTCTAACACTCAGTAACCTCCTTGCTCCTTAGTGGCTTTATTGCTTTGTTTTGGGTGAAATGATTAAAAATAAATTGTTTTAATAAATTGTTTTAATAAAAATTTTCTAAAAAGTTAAGCAGCCGTAGAAACATGATTCAATGAAAATTTTATTTAGTGTTAATTTCATGATTACTTAAATGGATTTTGTAGAATCTCTTTTTTCTTTTTTTTTTTAATGTATTTTTGTTCTATTCGATCACTTCTCACCGCAGTTAAAACTTCAAAATCTTTTCAATGGCTGCGATAATGCGCCTCGTCAAGTCTAGCTACCCAGTGTTGCAAGCTGGGAGAGTTCTCTGCTAACTCGTGAATTCTCTCTCTAGCGAAAATTTAAACATCGGCTACACAGGAGGAGGAAGAAAGTGGGCTAGAATATTAGCCAGAACAAAAGATTCCTATTGTCTTCTCCACAGTCCATTTTATTCTACCTGCAAAAGAGTAAGATTTAAGGTTGACTCTTGTTTTATGTAGAGCAAACATTATGCTTATGTCCAAATAGCGCATTACGCATATTTGACTGATTGATTTTTTTTTTTTTTTTACGGCTTATCAACCTTTTGCAAATTATCCAAAACATGAACTTTTTTTTCTATATTGTAAGAATGTTGAGGGAGATAATGATTTACTGATACAAGTCCTACTAATTAACCCATAGCTAGGGGGAGAAGAGGTAGATTCATATCATTTCATTTAACGAACCCGACTGGAATTGAAACTCGTCTTATCTTCTATTTCTAGATGTTATCTATTACTCTAGCTGCACATCCAATCTTACAACATCTGGGATCGTACTAAAACCAGGAATATGGTCTTAAGCCATGTATCTTTTACAATTCTTGTAATAGTTTCAAGAAGCACCAAAAGCAAAATAAAAGACAACTCCTTCTGTGCGTGACCTCCTTTGATAAAGGAAATAATTCTTTTGTAAATACGTATATTAAAAAAATACATGAACAACCAAAGACGGGAAGTTGTGAAGAGTCATGATTACCTTCGTTCTGGAAGAACTTGGTACATAAAAAAAAAAAATAACGACACCTGAATTTACTGTTGCGTAGAGGCAATACATTTTGCCAGTTTCAAGTATTTAACTTGTAAAATGATCGTTAACAATCATGTAACATAAAATTCATAACAAAATCTTCTTAAAAAAAATCTGCATGATGTAATATGGTATACACTGTACTTGATAACCTAGAAGATAGAGAATTCTTTTCCACTAAAACGGAAAACCTATGTCTAAAGAATAAATAAATAAAATCCATCGCTGTCTTATATCCGACGTTGAAGTATCCTGTAGGTTTGTCCAGATATAAAATAAAAATAAGCTTGACTCAGTTAATTGTCGAGCACAATTGCTAAATAAAAAGTAAATTAAAAGGAATGTCGCTAATTTCTATAGCACTGTTTTAGCTCAAATGAGGGTTGCTGGATTTGATCCTGTTACTATCTAAGAAGTGTGAACTCGGATGACTTATAATTACGACATAAGGTATGCTATACTTAGGGGTAAAAGTGTGTGTGCGTACGCGCATATATATATATATATATATATATATATATATATATATATATAGTGAACTCTCCTATCATGAACGATAAATGATGGCCAACATTGGATGGTGACTTTTGTTTTACACTTATGAATGCCAGGAGGGGCAATTGTGGAGAAAATCAGGTAAGGGAAAGACGTATTTCCTTTGTGCTTTCTTAAGTGTGATACTAGCCCAGCCTCGCCGCGGACGACAAAACCACACTGACAGATGAAAATTGTTAAAGCAGGATTTTGATTGCGTCTCTGCTTCAGAGCTTGACGAAGCTGATTACGGATATTCTATCTACTATCTTCAAAACCATTTAATTTAATGAAACATGTCTTACGCCACTCCGTTCGGTTTGATGCGTAGGCTTCCCAGGTTTTCGGATCAAAGTTGAGACGTTTCAAGTTATCTTTCAATTTGTCTTTGTAGCGTAAGAGTGGACGTCCAAGTGAACGCTTGGAGTTTGGTAGTTGTCCAAACAGCACCTTCTTTGCAATCCTATACTCATCCATTCTCACAACATGACCAGGCCACCTAAGTTGTATCTTTGCTAGAATGGTTTCAATGCCTGTGATGTTGTTACATATCTTCAGTATTTGCACTATTCTCGACCCTCTCACCCCATTTTATATCACATATGACACGAGGTCAGCGTATGTGAAAGGTGTCGATTTATGTATTTGTGGTACAGGGTTCAAGTTTGTTTCAGTAACATAGAAAATGGTTGAGAGAACGACTGATCTGTATATGTCGATCTTTACCCTGAGAGACACTTCTTTGATGTCCGATAATCTATGGTTAAGATTACCGAATGCTGTGCTGGCTTTGGCTATTCTGGATTGAATTTCTGTCTATTTTTCCATCAAAAGAGATTGTTGATCCAAGATAAGTGAATGCCTCAAAAGTTTTTAAGGCCGTAACATTAAGAGATGGATTGCTTGGTACTGGCTGATACATTAGCTCAGTCATCTTTGTGTTGATAGTGAGTCCAAATGCTTTCGCTGTTTCAGAAAATTTATCAAGGATAATTTGAATGTCTTCTAGACTGTGTGCTAATAGAGCAGCATCATCTGCAAAGAGAATATTGCGTACCAGCTATATATATATATATATATATATATATATATATATATATTATTTCCTCGTTGCTAATGTGTTCTATCCATAGAATTCTTGGCATCCTTTTGTAGAACCGCGTATTGCGGCAATAATTAATTTATGCTTGTGTTTAAAATGTCTTTCACATTTCTCGTCGGTGTCAGTGGTCGATGTTGAAGCTAAAATTTACCCTGGATTTTTAACTTCAATATCGACCTCTGGCACCGACGAGAAATGTGAAATCCATTTTAAACATAAATTATCGTCATAATACGCGGTTTTACAGAAAGTGGATACAACGTCTAAAAACATACTATCCAGTTGGGCTAAACCATAAATTTAACAATATAGATAGTACTAATATATCACCTACACAAGACAGACATGCTTACGGAGATGTGGAGGCCTCACACTTATACACACACCCACACGAACATACACACTTACACACATCATACTCATCACTCCCTAATGAGCCAAATGATAACATACACACACTTACACATCTCACACTCACTCATTCCCTAAGAACCAAATAACACACACACACACACACACACACACAAACGCTTAACAGAGACACACCCCCTCTCCAGGACCAATAAAACTGTCAAACTGACCAGGGGAATTCTGAGAAGCATAGATCCATCCACATCTTATCTCAAATAACAACTTAAAAGAGACTGTTTGACCAACACAAGGAATGTTAAGATTCATGTTAAAAAGATAAAAAAATAAAAAAAAAACAAATGAAAGCTACAGCCAAAAGTTCATTTTCTCCATCAAGACATTCATTTCTGTAGTTCACTGCTACCAGCAAGCAGAAATATTTCTTCTCCTGATGATGGCCATTTTGGCCGAAACTAGTCGAGGAATCTAAATGAAATAATAATAAAAAAATAACGAAAGAATATTTATCTACAACCCAGTGTATCTGAAGATTTTAATTGTTTAATATTTTTTATTGTTCAATATATATATATGATACAAGTGGTACTAATTAACCCATAACTGGGGGAGAAGAGATGGATTCATAATTTCTCCAAGAGTAAATGAATATAACGAACTTGACTGGAATTGGAACTCTACGCTCTGATTTGCAATTCTGAGTTGCTATCAATTGCACCACCTGCACATCCAAGCTTATAGTAACTGGTTTTTCTCAAGTGGTCATCCATCTAGGTACTGATCAGGCTCGATGTTGCTTAACTTCGGTGATCGTATGAGAACCGGTGTTTCCACGTGATTTGGCCATAAGCCCGGGTGGTAAGGAGACAAAGTTGCTTAAAGTTACAAAGGACAGGAAGCTGTGGAGAAGTATGATCGTGTACGATGACGGGAAATGTCATTTTAATACAAGATTGTGCAGAAAATGTTTGAATCCTTATTGGGTCATGTCACAGCATTTTGTAAATGCATTTTAAATATTTAACAGCAAAGATAATATTTGCAGGTATTAACGTCAAAGTTTTCGAGAAAATGAAAATAAAAAGGACAGATATTTAATGCGGTTTTTATGGTCAGTTTTATGCAAAAAAACAGACGACACTCTACACAGGAAATTATTATTTTTATATTTTTTTTTTAATTTTAATATTTTTTTTTACATTATTTTTTATTTTTACTTTTAGATTTTTTTATTTGTGAAGAAGTTAAAATTCATCCATTTTCTGTAACCTATTGCACAATATACGGGTATTTTTTCTGGAAGGGTTGAAATTTACGCCAGAAATATCAAGGATGACACTATACATGGAGCTGGTTTGAATATACGGCGCTCAGAATCAGAAAGACCACTGAAATTTCTATAGCACATAATTAGAAAACAGGGTTCTGAAAACTGAACACTCACAGACCATGTTGAAAACAAGATGGATAGAGGAAAGCAGTAAATAACCTAAGGAGCTTATCTAAATTGTTGACAGAATAGGGATTAGGAGGGAGGTAAACATTTCTAACAGCTACAAGGGCCATGATCGCCCATATCCTGAACGGATACGGCACAGAGAAGAAGAAAAAACCTGGCCTGGCGAGCTGACTGCGATATGGCATTTCCCAATGCAGTTTACTTCAAGGCTATGCCTGATTAGGCAATGGGTATTTTGCAGGCACATGTTTTCGCTCATCTATGATATTGTGAATTACCATTATTATTTAAAACTGTTTTCAACAGATACTCTTTATAACACCAGCTATACTTCCTAAATCAAATTCAAGGAGTGCACACTGAGACATATAAAATTCATGGAAGAATTAAGTCAGTATAACGTGTTTTAAGAGAGGATGGAAAAGACGACACCGAAATCTGAAGGTCCATTGGAAGAGCAAAAGATGTCTTCCAAGAGCTAATATATTTATTCCTCGTCTTTCTCTTCATCCTTTCCTCTATCACGCCTCTTTACTCTTGCTCCCATTATTTGTAAACCCTTGCGTGCTAGTGGCACTACCACCTTGCTTGGGGTGAAATGCTTAAAAAAAAATAGAAAGGAAAAGTTAGCATGCTCTTTTAGACAGAGCCATAGACAGTTATCATGATCGAGATACACGTATCGTGGGTTGCTAAAACGGTTAATATTCAAAGGATCGCCACTTTGAAATTGACAATTGGTTGGAATTCAGTTCGTCATTGTCTTGTGCTGGTTGCCAGTCATGTTCAGAGTCATCCCTGTCCTGTTATTTCACTCATGAATGTTGGTGTGAAAGAAATGAAGAGTTCCAAAGCATTCATCATTTTCCGTATTCATCCCGTTTCCAAATGGGGTTTCCATTCTGCAACAGTTCCACTGGGCAATTAATACCAATTTTCTTCATCTGTGCCTCTATATTGTCATTCAGTGCAGAGGCTTTTGACTCCGACTTTGTCCTTCCATCTGCTTTTAAATCCAGCTTTTGGCCTAGCTTTTTCGCTTCCTGTTTCAGTTTACTTGCTGATTTTGTGGCGGTGGTATCTACTTCAGTGCTATGTTCAAGATTTAATCCTAATTCTCTTACATATGTATGGGCTTCTTTTGATAACAAATAAAGCTTTTTACTTTTTCATTCTCCATTACTCTCGGTTGAAATGTTAAACTTTCATTAAAAAGAATTTTTCTGGAAAATCGGTTTCCTGAGTCCTATATCTGTTATAGCTCTTTCCAGTATTGTTGGGTGTTTTCCTTCCTAACCTTTTGTTTGAAGTAGTGTGGAATATCAACATCATGGTTATACCATTAATTTCTCTTCTAATTACATATGATATCCATTTTAGCTGTTGCTACTTCTCGAGTGATGTGGTTTCTTTTATTTAGTACATTTCTTTGTGAAATGGCGTTACAGAATCACAAACAATGTTCAAAGAAGTGTGGTCTTCACCAAGACTTCATTCACTCAAAGCCCTTTTTAACCGCTGTGGCCTGGTATTGAACTCGCAACTCTTTGGGTCTAGTCACTGGATCTAACAACGTATTTATCCACTGTGCCATGTGTCCTTGAGGACAGTTTGCCAGTGGTGAGCCAAACTTAGAGAGTTGAGTTAAAGGGAAATAACTGAGACATCCGGAAGAGGCATGGCACATCGAAGTAGAACAATCTACCCCGGTGGATGAAATAAAGGGTTTGAATCGAAATTCCAATCACAAAGGCCGGGGCGTACAACGACCGAAACGTTGGGAATATGGCAATGAAGATGAGGATAACAATCCGAATAATGTAAGTCATCATCAGTGCCTCATCTCAGAGATATGCAGATATTAATTAAAAATGTTTAAAAGAAACATTTCTTCCCATATATATATATATATATATAT